>CP141148.1:13508056-13698056 GCA_035235625.1 Saururus chinensis
TCTTTGGTTTACATTCCATTTCAAAACCCTTACTAAGCTAAGCTCACCCCTCTTTGTTTGTAGTTTTTTTTAGGTGTATGATGTGCCATGCAGGTGGGCTCTATGCTGAGCATGAGGATGAATACGCATCATGAGAAGGACTAGAGTTGTTTGGGTTATGTTAGACTTGTCTTATGTTATATTGAACTTATATTTGACTTTACTACGTACTATGGATAGCCGGTGTTGGCTTTAGAATTGTGTAGCCCTTGGGGCTTGATATTATGTTCTTATTTCGATGATGTGCATATGTGTGGGCTAAGATTGTTAATTAGTCTCCTTTTTATTACTCTATTTGCTTTTGCATAAAAAGGCATGTGCGCTCACTTCAATATGTGTTTCTTCCAAGGATGGGTTAAGTCTTCCGCAATTCTATTTCACTTCATCGCACTGCATACCGCCTCTTCCTTGGACTAGGTTTAGATCAGGGGTGGCGTGTGCGAGGGTGTGACAAGTATATTTTTGGTATTAGAGCATGACTTTGTGTAAAAGCAAATGAGGTTAAAGGATAATTCATAATGATAATTAGGAGTGAGGCAATAAAAGATTTAGACAATGGTAGTGATATTGAATTCTATTAGTTGATTGTCTTGATTGCTTGTGTAATGTGTTGCTTGATCTTTGTGTTGCTTGTGGTGTTAGGCCAACGCTTCGACAATGGTGGAAGGTATGCTTAAAATTGTCTCCTACTATGCTAGAGTGTTGTTTGATACTGGATCTTCACATTCATTCATTTCACCTTTTTTTGCTCATGAGCTTGGTGTTAAGCATAAGATGTTGTCAATTTTTTTGCGTATGTCTACCCCTTCATCTTCTCTTTGAGCGGAAGAGTATCTTGAAAAGGTCTCTATATTGGTTGAAGGGCATGAATTGCCTATTGATTTGATTGTTTTGCATATAATTGATTTTGATGTGATTTTGTACATTGACATGATGTCAGTTTATCATGGACATGTTGATTGCAGTAGGAAGAAGATTGTGTTTACTTTGCCAGATGTCGATTCTTTTATTTTTTAGGGTATGAGATGGGCTAGTAGCAAGTTCTTGGTGTCTTCTTCTAATTCAAGGAAGTGGATCAATAGTGGTTGTGTGGCTTTTCTTGCAATCATCTTGGTGAATGTGGTGTCGGAGTATGCGGATGTCTTTCCCAATGATTTGCTTCATGAGAGGGAGATCAAGTTCAATATTAATATTCTTCTGAGCACAATTCCTATTTCTAAAGCTCCTTACTGCTTGGCTCCAGCTAAATTGAAAGAGCTTAAGGCTTAGCTACAAGACTCGATGGACAAGGGATACATAAGGCCTAGTGCATTTCCTTGGGGCGCACTGGTTTTCTTCATCAGGAAGAAGGATAGTTCCCTTAGGATTTTCATTAATTACTAGATGTTGAATAAGGTAAAAATAAATATCTTTTGCTTCGTATTGATGATTAGTTTGATCAATTACAGCAAGCTCAAGTGTTCTCCAAGATTGACTTAAGGTTGGGCTACCATCAACTCGGTATTCGTCCTGATGATGTATCTAAGATAGCTTTTCAGACACATTATGGAAACTATGAGTTCTTGGTTATGCTTTTCGGTCTCACCAATACACTAACATCTTTTATGAATTTGATGAATAGGGTTTTCTAGCCTTATTTAGATCAGTTCATTTTTTTGTGGATGACATACTCATCTATTCAGCTAGCAAGAAGTACTTGAGGATTATCTTGCAAACTTTGAGAAATCACACGCTCTATGCAAAGTGTGAATCTTGGTTGGAAGAAGTGCAATTTTTAGGCCATGTCATTTCTAAAGATGGTCTAGTAGTTGATCCATCCAAGGTGGAGACAATCTTAAAGTGGGAGAAACCTAAGAATCCTTCTGAAGTCTGAAGTTTCCTAGGTCTTGCGGGATACTATTGGAGGTTCATTGAAGGCTTTTTTTGCATTGCTACTCTTATGACTAAGTTGACAAGGAAGAATGAGAAGTTTGAATTAGTCAAGAATGTGAGGAATGTTTGAAAGAGTTGAAGAAGAGGCTAACTTTTAGCTCTAGTCTTGACTTTACCTTTGGGGAGTGGAGGATTTGTGGTCTATAATGATGCTTCACTAAGAGGCTTGGGTTGTATGTGCTTATGCTTCTCGTCAGCTTAGAGTGCATGAGTGAAACTATCCTACACATGACTTATAGATAACAGCAGTGGTCTTTGTATTGAAGATTTGGTAGCGCTGCCTCTATGGTTAGAAGTGTTCATAGACCACAAGAGTTTGAAGTATCTTTTTTCACTCAAAGAGACTTGAACATGAGGCAAAGAAGATGGTTGGAATTCCTTAAGGATTATGACTTTACTATTCCTTATCATCCCAAAAAAGCTAATGTGGTGGTGGTTACCTTGAGTAGACAATCAACCACTTTGGTAGTTTGCATTCGTGTGCAAGAATGATTTTTATATGAAGATGTAATTGAGCTCAAACCGGAGTTAGCTTTGGAAGATACAAGTAAGTGGTTTACTAATCTTTCCATAAGCTCTAATTTAGTTGATGAGGTAGCTGAATCTCAAAAGGGGGATGAGGGAATTCAAGCCATGAAGTCTAGGTTGTAAGGGAAAGTAGTGATTGATTTTAAAGAAAGCGCCAATGGAAGCTGAACTTTTCGGGGACGGTTGTGTGTGCCAAACTCCTTGGAGCTGAAGGAGCTCATTCTTTTGGAGACACATCACTCTAGGTTTTCCATCCATCCAGGAGGAACTAAGATGTATCATGGTGTGAAGTGGACTTTTTGGTGGAGCATAATAAAGATGGATATTGCTTCATTTGTGTCTCAGTGCTTGGTGTGTCAACAAGTGAAAGTAGAACATTGTCACTTAGGTGGAATGTTGCAACCTCTACCTATTCCGGAGTGGAAGTGGGAGAATGTGGCTATGGACTTTGTTTCCAGGCTTCCTAGATCGCCTAGTGGTAATGATGCAGTGTGGGTTATCATTGATCGATTCACTAAGTTGACACACTTCATTGGTATGATGATGACTACTTCTTTTGATGTGTTGGCATCACTTTATGTGAATGAGATTATTCAGTTACATGGAGTTCCCGTATCCATAGTTTCCGACTGAGATCCTTGATTTACATCCAGGTTTTGGCAAAGTTTTAAGAAGGCTTTGGGTACATCGACTTACCTTAGCTCAGCATACTATCCTTAGACCAATGGGCAATCCAGACCTTAGAGGATATGCTTCAAGCTTGCATCCTTGAGTAGAAGGGTAGTTGAGAGCAACACTTATCGTTAGTGGAGTTTACTTACAACAATAGTTTACCAAGCTAGTATCAAGACGACTCCTTTCGAGATGTTGTATGGACATCTTGGTCGATCTCCTCTTTGTTTGAGTGAGGTCGGAGAACATCTTCTAATAGGGCCAGAGATTGTGCAACAATTAGTGTAGAAGATTCGACTTATTTGGGAGCGGTTATAGATGGCTCAAAGTAGGTAAAAGAGTTATGTGGATAAGAGGCAGAGAGATCTAGAATTCCAAGTTAGCAACCATGTTTTCTTGAAGATCTCACATCAAGAGGCATCATGCGATTTGGAAAGAGAGGGAAGTTATTGCCTAGGTTCATTGGACCTTTCGAAGTCCTTGAATGGACTGGAGCAGTGGCGTATTGAGTGGCTCTACCTCCACAACTTGCTAACATTCACAACATGTTCCATATTTCTTTTCTACAGAAGTATGAGCTGGATCCATCTCATGTTTTTGATTTCGAGCCGTTGGAGCTAAGAAGTGATCTTTCTTATCTCGAGAAGTCAGTGCAAATCTTGGACAATAAGGATAAGACCCTGAGAAACAAGATGATTCCGTTGGTAAAAGTCCTTTGGCGGAACCACAATGTGGAAGAGGCAACATGAGAGCGTGAGGATGAAATCAAGAAGAAGTATCCTCACGTATTCGCCACCGGCCAATAGTGAATTCGGAGGATAAAATTCCTATAAGGTGGGTAGGATTTTTTCAATTCTCTCTTTAATTGTGTAAATTGTGTGAGTTTTTGTTGGTTTATCGGTATTATTTGATTTTAGGTTCATGGGTTAGTGTAATTATCAATTTCTCAAGGTTTAATTTAATTTTGAAGAGTTTTTGTGTCAAATTGATAAACACAATTTTTACCGATTTAATGGCATTTTCTAAAAAATTTCCATTCTTAGTGGAGCAGGCCCCACTGTGGGACCCACGTTTGTGTGTGACAACGTGACACCTATTTTAGACTTTAACCTTATAGTGTTTTGTCTAAGTGGGTTTAGGTGTGATTAAATTCATTTTTTAACCAAAAATATCCTTAATAAGCCACTTAGGACGTTTTACCCTATTTTCTAACCCAATAGTTCATATTCCCAGCCCCAAACCCTTACTATAAAAGAAAACACCCTAACCATTTGCCAAATGGGAAAGAGCTGTGTTAGAAGGGAGGAATTGCTCTACCCCAATTTCCTAAGGGAGAAACCTTGATTTAGGTAAGTTTTCTTCCCTTAATCTTCCGATTTTTTGTATTAATCACGTCTATCTTCATTTCTCCTATATTGATTCTTGATTTTCTTCCATCAAATTTTTTTTATTTTGATTTTGAACCCTGATTAGGTTATTTTTATTTTTAACCTAAGGATGACCTAGATCTATATCCTTTCAAGTTGACTTTAGTCTATTAGCTAATTTAATTAGGTTTATTTGAAAACCCTAATTTTTGGGTAGGATTTTTGAAGCTGAGATTGTTAAAAGGATTCAAAAGCATGTTAGAGGTAATGGGTTTAAGCTTGAGTGGTTTTGCTTCATTGGAATGCATGATTATATGTTTATTTGATTTCTTGCTTCATTTTGATGTATAATGGTGATTTATTAAAAGAATGAGATTTATGGTTAGTTTGGCTTGATTAAACATGAGAATGATTAGATCTATCATGTTCTAGGCCTATATTTTGATTATATAATGTTCTATTATGATTTTTGAATTTGTATAACATTTTAGAATATTTTCGGTTCAAATTTCAAGAGGTTGGAGATGAACCAAAAAGTGGATTGTTATGTGCATTCAAACTAGTTGTATGGCCATTCAAATGACCAAGTATTCGAACAACCTGCCAACGGCTATACGGCAGAACTGTGAAAATGACTATTTTGTGGATTTTTCGGCCATTTCTTGTTCTTTTCTCATGATTCTAATTCTTTATGACTACGATGAGTTATGATTACCTACAAATATAACTTTAATTACATGTGAACTTTCTTTGAATTATGATTTAGCTTAAGCATGATGTTGATTATACTTGTCTAGATTTAGCATGATGTTTTAATTGTTTTAAATTCATATTTTGATGATTTCTTAGCATTTACTTCATGATTTCAATAGGTTATAACTATGATAAATTATGGATATTTGCACATGTCACATCGATTATACGTGATTCATTTTCTATATGTTTTAGTTTAAGTATGAACACTACCATGTATATACATTCTTGTATATGCTTATATGATTCTATTTGTTATAAATGGACCATATTTCATGCACATATGGGCTGATTAGAGTATGTTTACCCATATTTGCACTCATTTAACATTTTCTCACATATGTATCATGTTGCATGCATCATACATATGACTTATAAACAACGATTAATCATGATTAGGAGTGATTAATCAATTAGATGCGATTGGTTTCCCTTGTTTTCTGGATTAGCGGCTTGGAGGTTTATCAAATTGCCCCTTGTGGGCAGGGTTTTCTATTGGAGGTTTATAGAATCGGTTTTACATCCCTTGTGGACAGGGTTCTCATCCCTTGTGGATGGTTCCTCCCTAAGTGAGAAGAGTGGAACGCAATAATGAGTTAAATTATTGTGTATTCTGGGCTTGAGAATTTATGCTGGTTTGTTCGTGTGTACTAGTTTACCAGGGGGTATTTTTTCCATTAGGGAACTTACCCAAACTGCTCTAGTTTTTCTTTTTAGGAATTCAGACCTTCCCCACTAAGAATTGTCACGGGTAGTAGGTTTGCTTATGCTTTGGCCTATTAAGCAGGGTTGTTTTCTTAATTGTGAGACATGCACTGGTTGATTTATGCATGTGTATGGTATATAATGCTTATTGACATAGGTTGTGTAGGAACAATGATGCTTATGTTACTCATGGTGCTTATTAAATGATGATGCTTGAACATGCAGGATGAGATGTGTTTAATATACTTGATTATGCGGGGTGAATGTGGATATTGAGACATGCATATACAAGATGTGAATATGTATACTTGATTCATGTAGGATGTGATTGCTATAATGAGATTTATATGATTATGCATTATGTGTTATGAATAATGAATGAGCTTATGATGCGCAGGTGGCATGAATGTGTTTATGGAATGTGATTTATATCATTATGAACATGTGGCATGAATGTGTATAAGGAATGTGATCTATCTCAAGATGTATAGGTTTAAAGAATAGATATGTGATGCATGTTTAGATTGAGAATGCATGTGGTTCTTACATGAGTTTACATTCTATTTCAAAACCCTTACTAAGCTAAGCTCGCCGCTCTTTGTTTGTGGTTTTTGTTTTTGGGCTGTATGTTATGCAATGCAGGTGCTTTGGATGGGCTCTATGTTGAGCATGAGGATGGATACACACCATGATAGGGGCTAGGGTTGTTTGGGTTATGTTAGATTTATTCTATTTTATGTTGAACTTATACTTGACTTTACTTCGTGCTTTGGATAGTCGGTATTGGCTTTTGTCACGACCCAAGCTTTGAGTAGAGTCCAAAGACCATCCACACTATCAGAGTGCACCTAAACTCGAGCTTTGACAAGATAATAAAATATTCTACAAGGGATAAAGAATTGAAACTAAAACTTGAATAACCATCCTACTAAACCTTTATTGAATCAAAATCAATTGAGTTTCACCCAAGGGGTGTTCACTTGAAACTACAAGTTAACTATTTGATTTCCTCCTAAGAAAATGATCAAACTACTCCTAATTCCCTGATCATCCCTGTGAATGGTAACTTTATCCTTTCTTCACGTTCCTATGTATCCAAATCAGCAAATAAACCTGTGCGCAAAAATATGCCCAGTGGAACGGACATTCCACCCGTGAGCTAAAAGCTCTGTGATCATGCCTCAAATAGAACATGTGTTGTAATTTAGCAATCATCAGCCATATAATAACCAGGAATCAACACTTACATCTCAGCATGATATACCTAAACATAATCATCATATATGCCGCACAATTTAACTTAACATTTACATTATCATCCATTGTGTCATACGTTTACATAACCACCATATGCATCATATCTCGTAGTACACACACAACCCATTCCTTATATCACCAAGAGAATTAGCTATGTGATCTGTGAGTTACATTGGTGCAAAAGTGTCGTGGGTGGTCATCCGCATGCACTCGGTATGACCCATGAAAACTAATAGGGAACTACCAAAGGCTGGGGTCCACCCTCATCCCTACGTGGCACCTAGGTAATCTTATTATCTTGATCCTGGAGTTAAGGCACTACACCCTGACCTTAACTACCCTTATCAGCCTCTCACTCTTAGATTGGTTCTTAATTCTTGATCTACCACTTATGCAATGTAGTGCTCTCACATGCCCATAAAGAGAGAAAACAGATTCTATATAGTTCAACCCATGAACAAAAAGCTCTTATGATTCACCAATCATAGTAAACAATAAGCATATAAGTTCATAAAATAAGAATTGAGATATCACCCATATTGTCTATTTAATTCATCAACCTGTCAGAACGTAAGCATGCACTATCTATCCATAATTGGTATTTGACCCAATTTATTATAACCTGCATAGAGTGGCATATATATATATATATATATATATATATATATCAAAACATCAAATTTGTATTTTCATCTTGGATATAACCCTTAACATCACATAGTTAAATCACAGCTTCATAATAGTCAAACAATACCCAACATAGATCGCCCAACCCCATCTTGTATAATTCACTCTATTAACATAGGAGGATATTCATCATTTCAGCTTGAACATGGACACAACAGATTTTGGGTAAAACAAGTACTAAACAATTTAGATGTTGGCACAATTTAACAATTTAAATATATGAATCAAAACATATGTCAAATGATGGAACAATGCATACATTCACCCATTTTATATGTCAGACGTTAGGCAATGAACAAGATAGCTCAAATATATATTCCAAACATTGGACAAGGCTTTATAATCATCTCAGCATATGTCTCAAACTTTAAACAATACTTGTATTTAATGCAAAACGTATCTAGGATAGAAAAATAGTGCATGAGATTAGATCCAGACATATATCACCCATATAGTTAAGGAAATTTCACAACAAACTTATCATTAGCAATTTATCTCTCTCTCTCTCTCTCACACACACACACATAATCATAAATCAATAAGATGATTCATACTAGAAAACAAGCCATGTTCTACGCGAGGGTCCTCACTTGGCCTACTCCAATGCCTAAAGTCCAAAAGCTAATGCTCCTCTCTAAAACCTAACATAAAAATTCAAATCAAAGCTCTAATTAGTGGTT
Source organism: Saururus chinensis (assembly GCA_035235625.1). Lineage (NCBI taxonomy): Eukaryota > Viridiplantae > Streptophyta > Magnoliopsida > Piperales > Saururaceae > Saururus > Saururus chinensis. The sequence goes on from CP141148.1 coordinate 13,516,677, forward strand.
GTGAAACATAAATTTTTGTCTGCTAAAATAGAGGAAGAGAGGACATGGTTTTGGGTATTTATCTTGCCCAAAAATTTGCTGTAAACAGTAATTTTGAATTTGAGGAAGAAATGGTTAACCCAAATCAGGGAACGGAACACTAGAATTCACAAAAGCCTACCTTTCTTGCCTTCCCTTTGCAGCCCGGCCCTCTCGCTGCCCAACTTCTCCCTCACGACCGTCGCTGGCCGTTGGGCACCCTAGAGTGGTGCTGTTGTTGGAGCAAGAGAAGAGGAAAGATGGGGCGAGAAGAGAGGCTAGGGTGCAAGTAGAGAGGGAAGAGAAGAGAGGGAAAGATGGGCTGTAAGGGGAATGGGGGCATGAGAGAGGAGCAGTTTGCTGGGAGAGGAGAACTTCTCCCTCTCTGGCGGCGGATAGGGCTGGGGGATGAGAAATCTCCTCTCCCCCGACCCTCCCAGAAGTTAAACACAGTCCGGGTCTGAGTTCAACTTAGACCCGGACCGGGTTCCTTAATATTTTTTTGAAAACCTGACGGTTTACAGTTTAGACTTGTGTAGCCCTTGGTGCTTGATATTATGTTCTTATTTAGATGATGTGGGTACGTGCGGACTAAGATTGTTAATTAGTCTTTTTTTTATTCCTCTATTTGCTTTTGCAAAAAATGGTATGTGCACTCACTTTGATATGTGTTTCCCCTAAGGATGAGTTAAGTCTTCCTCATTTTCATTTCACTTTGTCCCGCTGCATACCGCCTCCTCCTTGGACCAGGTTCGGGTTAGGGGTGGCGTGTGTCAGGGCGTGACAATTGTGCTTCTAATGCTCCATAGCAGGCCCTCGTCAACTGCCTCCTTGGTGGGCTTCTCAACTTCGGAGTGAATATATGATTTGGTGCTCAAGTTGTTGGCCTCCATAGCTTCTTGATTAGTAGGGTTGAGAGGAGACTTTTCAACATGGTCCTCTTCAAGGGCCATGACAACGTACGCTGCAGGGACGACTACCAATAGAGCTTCATCCCCGACCTCACCACCTTTGTCATCCGCTTCATTATTGTTCTGAGCTTCATGGCTAGGAAGTTGCTGCTTAGCTTTCTCTTAGGAATGCCGCAACCCCTTTGATTGCCTCCTTATTGCATTCACCGGTCGATTTGCCACTATGTACCTCATTTGCCTAGGTACGGTGGTAGAAGGGATGTGATATGTCGGATATTGGAAGCTCTTATTTTCTTAATCTTAGACTTGACTTGCTGAGGTGGCTCCTCCCATTGCACCACTTCCTCATTTATTTTCTTCAAAACTAGTAATAATAGTGCCTTCAAGCTTAGGAGTTCTTTTCCCTTTCTTTAGGTAATATGCTTTGGGTTCTCTCTTCTCTATAAAATTCATGTAATAAGTTGTATTAGTGTATTTATGAAAATCATATAAGTCATGTTATCGATAAAATGACTATTCAACTAAGTGTTTTATAATAATATGATAATATAATTTATCATGTTATCGAGAACACTACTTTTCACCTCATCTTTATCATTATCATATGAAATTGTCATAGGTTGTGTTATCAATAATATGCCTTTTCACCATAGGTTGTATTAATAACACAACCTAATAGTTTGATAAAATTAAAGTCAGGGAACTACTTACTGAAAATGAAATCTTCCTCTAAAGATTGAGGAACAACTTCCTTTGATTTTGATGATTGAGCCTTCACCCTCACTGACCTCGATCGTTCAGTTGTTGGCAGAGGTGGTGCTGCTTCTTATCATTCATGCAACTGATGGACTTCATCAATTGATGGAGGTGGTGCTTCTCACTATTCTTCCACTTGAGGAAATTATTTGGTTAGAGGTAGCATTTGTTCAATTAACTTGTGGCCACCTCAATTGAACTTTTAACCCGCTGGAGCGCCATTTCTACACATTATGTGCTCTACCCTCACTGCTCGTAGATGGTGGCCTTCTCCATGACAACATCAACTATAACACCCCGACCCGAAAAACCTGACCCAGACTCGGGGTTATTCAGAATGTATTCAATAACTAGAAAATTTTAAACCGATATCGACTAGGAGCTACAAACTTTATGTGCGAGAGCCAAAACATTCTTCTACGCACTATGAGCTTTAGTGCTTCGTTGTACGTAGGTCAGAATAAACCTAATTTTATAATTTGGATCGGGCCAATGTTATCTTACCATTGGTTTCTTACATACATATTGGATACCATCTCTAACGTTTCCAATACAATCGGATCCGAACGTAGTTCTGCCTAACGGCTAATACATGCATCAGGCATCACAAAATCATATACATTAAAATACGTATATCATTATATCCGAATAATTATTTAGAATCAAACGAAAATCTTATAAATCATCGGAGTCAAACGGAAGCCGCTAAATTAGTGAAGTACACATCTCACATAGGTGATCAGAACACTAACAAAATCCCACATCCCACTCTATCATAGAGCGGGGCATAACATAGTACAGAGCATGTTGGATCATATCAGATCCTATTAGAACACATCAGATTTCATCCGACTATACCGATCAATCAGATCAGATCGGAGTATATCAGATCACAATAGAGCATTTTAGAGTAATTCGGATCACAACAGAATATATCAAAGTAGATTGAATAGGAACATATAAGCATATATCAAATCATAGCAAAATATATGTCTTAATTAGTATATTACTAATTAAGATGTGCATGCATATAAATAATATTAAATAGAAGGTAAGAAAAGTGTACTCCCCTGTAGTTTTGGAAGTGGCAACATTCGGAGTTACTCGTTTCCTCAGGGCATCCTCCCTTTCAGGTCCAGAAATGGCGGGCAGAACCTCCTCGAACTTCAGAATACTTTTCCCTTTCCATGCCCGTAGGCAACAAAGAGAACCTCCCCTTACCCTGGGATACTTTTCTCACAACACGCCTATAGGTGACAAGCAAAATCTCCCCTTACCCAGAAACACTTCTCACTGTCTGTGTATGTAGGTGGCAGACAAAACCTCTCCTTATCTGGAGACACTTCACCCTTCACGTACTTGTAGGCGGCAGACAGAACCTTCTCTTGCTCGGAGACAGTTCACCTTTCACGTGCCCATATGCAATGGACAAAACCTCTCTTTGCCCCGGAGACACTTCACCCTTCACTCACCCGTAGGCGGTGGACAGAACCTCCCCTTACCCGGAGACACTTCACCTTTCACGTGCTCATAGGCGGTGAACAAAACCTCCCCTTAGCCTAGGCTGTTCCCCAATATAAGGTCCTTAACACAAGGAATGGATGCTTCCAATACATAGAAGACCCTCGAATTAGCTAAGAACGCCTTTTGAACTATAAAAAACGGACTCAGAACGACTCTAGAAACTCAATCGAAAGTTTGAACGGAAATAAGTATTGATAAGAGAATAGCGTGCGAGGGTACGACGTAAGCCAGATCCACATACATTTGCACTTGCCATGTGTCTACACCAAGAAATTTGTCTGGTATCACCAGGCGCGTGGCGGACGTGCGCGTCTGGACATTGTGTGCGGTATGCAAGGCGACGCTGTACGTTCTTCGTGCGATGCACATTTTGTGCCGCGTGATCGGCCGCTCGATTGCACAGCCCCGCGTTGCATGAATGGCTGCGATCGGGTCGCACGGTGTGGCACGCTGATGACTCGGCTTGATGATGTCAGCTATTCTGTCCTTTCTTGAATATTTTATTATTATTTCATTCAAATACAATTCCAACTTCGAAATGCAATAACTTCTTATCCCGAAATCGGAATTGCATGGTCTTGGTACCGATGGACTCGTATCGACAAGCCATTTGAAACTAGACCCCACATTGTTAGGTTATATCACACTTTTAAAGTAGGTCCCCTATATAGCACACTTCCCGAGGTCATAACTTTCGTTCCCAACCCCGTTTTGCGTGTTATTTGGTTCATTGCGCTCGTTACTTTGAGCTCTAACTAAATACGGGAATTTTATCCCTTTAAATTTTGTAAAATTTAACTAAAATTATATAATTATCCCTAACCCTCTTAGATTAAGCGTAATCAAAATACGGGGTGCTACATCAACAATCTTAGATATAACATCTAGTAGCATGACAAAGCTTTAAATGATGTTTGAGCTGAGTTGAAATTGACTTGACGTCTTCCACCAATGTTTTTTATTGGAAATGGTCTCCTCTATTTAGTGGTCTGAATGTTGGCCTTCTTCTGGGTCTTCATGGCAGGCCATTGGCTCCTGATCAAGTGGGCTTCTTAGTAATTTGAGGTAGTTCCTCAGAATTGACCTTTAGACGAGTGGGCATCTCCTCGTACCATTTCGTCATCTTTTGATGAGACAACAACTTCTTCCTTGACTTTTTGTCCACTCGATCATGTTTTATAACCTTCTCCACATCCTTAACCAATTGGGTAAACCCAGGCTACCTCTTGTGCCTTGAAGCATATGGAGGACAACTTGGTACCCACATAGATGCGTGCTAAAAAAACCACATCTACATTAGGAAAACAATCATGTTACTAGTGCTCCAATAATGAAATATATAGTCTTATAGAAAAAAAATGCTACTATAAACATCATGTAATTGATAACACACATATTAGACATATCGTGTCATGGATTACACGTAATAAATACATCGTGTTATTGCATATACACGCTAATGAATCTATCATCTCATCTAAAGCAAGATATAATCAAATTAGTGTTTTATCAAAAACATGCAAATCAAATTAGCATGTTATTGAAAACACGCTAATAAACTTAGCGTGTTATCGAAAACACGCTAATAAACTTAGCGTGTTATCGAAAACATGATAATAAACTTAGCGTGTTATTGACAACACGCTAAGAAAATTAGCATGTTATTAAAAATATGAAATTTTACCTGCAACACAAATGATGTCCTAATTAGAATTTTGGTGGTGGCAGAGCACTCATCTTTTATGCTCCTGGTGTTTCTATGGTTTGAAGATATCCCTCAACGGAGCATGTCATGCACAACTTCTACCCAATTATAATTCCACACAACATCAACATCATTCAGATAGTGACATAGAGATAGGGAGATAGATACATTAATATGTGTGAATAGGACGAGTTCACCTATATGCAATATAGCTAAATGTGCTAGGTCTTTGTCAGAGGTAACATGCTTCTTATCTGCTACATCCATTAAAAATTTCTTAATATCGGTCTTCTCTGGTCTCTTCCCAGTGAAGAATCTTTTGAAAAATTATCTCTTACCTTGGGCAGCCTTCCCATCTGGGCATCCTTCCTATCTCCACTGTCCAACTTCACTGTGTTTCCTTTTGTTGTCAAACCCGTGATGAGTGCAATGTGATCCGTGATGGGTAGTATTTTCTCCTAGATGTTAAATACCTCTTGTGAGTCATTTCAGGACTTACCTATTAATACATCCCGTAACGGTCTTGAGATGATGACTTTCTTGCATTTGTATATTGCATAGAACCCTGTCTCCTCCAAAGTGTTCTTGATTATCATGTAAGTCCAGGTTATGTGATATTTCTTTCACTAAACTAGGTAATATGGAATTTTGACATGTTTAACCAGGTAACATGGAAAAAACTCCAGTCCATAATTGCATTACTAATAAAATTTCCGTCACATTTTTTGTATCCATTAGTGCATTAGTATAAGAAGCAAGACTGTAACATTTTCCTAAAGGATAGATATTTTTATAAACTCTTTTTCTAATATGCTTCCCTTTGAGTACTTTCAGGCAGCCTAGCCTCTCTAGCCTTCGTTGTGCTGGTAGGATCTCTTTCCACTATGAGAGAGGTCTATGGATGGAATGCAATTGTTATGGCATGTAAAGTATACATGAGTCTAACCAATAAAACAAGAAAAATATTATCAAAATGAGAAGACTTCTTGTCTATAAAAGTTAATGGAAACGACAAATATTCGAAATGCCAGCTAATGATGATTAGGACTTTTTTTGAATCTTTTTGAAAGTAAGATTTCCATTAGTCCATAAAAGTTGGAAGAGGAGATAAATAAGTGTGGATAATTGTCAACCCAAACACGTTCAAATAAAGAAAATACCCTATTAGTGCCCCTACAAACATGTGAAAAAAGAACCATTTGAGTAAAAGAATCCCATGTGATAGGCAGATGAACGCCCTCTCGAAAACCAGTGATAACCTTCAAAGAAAACCAAAGATCGATCCAAAGAACAAGCAAAAGATATTATTAAGTGCCCATGCTTATGCTTCAAATGCATCATTAAACCAAATCTCATCAGAAAAACAACCCAACACTGTACCATGAGCATTACGAATACACACTCCCACACAAGATCCTTATTGATGTGTAAACAGAGCAGCATCATGAAGCTATAGATGCAAGTATGAGAACATTGATTGCCTTTGATATATATTTTTAAGAGTGAAATTATTCAATATTCTCATTGTGTCACAGGTGTATTACTCTCATGGAATATCGACAACACATGTTAATGTACATTTGCGCAAGTGGTTCCTCAAGATTTTTAGGATCAACACCGTTTATATAGTAGGATTAATTCCTGGAAAACACTCAAGGAGGAGGAAAATTTAATAATAATTTACTACCTCCATCCTAAATTAATAGCTTTATTTGACCTAAAAATTTGTTCTCTATTAATAGCTTCATTTTATTCAATTTAAGTAATTAGATACTTAAAGAAGCGTATTACAAGCTTATTTTCTCTTCTCTTACATGTGACTTTCACCATTCAATAAAAATTATTCCCTCTGTCCTATATTAATAGTTACATTTAAAAAAAGTAATAATTTTTATTTAATATTAAAACTCACATCTAAAAAAAGAGAAAATTAACTTATATACTCTTTTTAAAGTACCTAACTACTTAAATTAAACAAAACAAAGCTATTAATATAAAATAAATTTTTTTATTAAGTAAAACTATTAATTTAGAATGGAAAGAGTAATATGACATAGGAAGTAATTAATAAACTACATGTCCAATTTGAGGTGTGACCTAATCTATCAGTAGGTCGGTCATCTCACCTAACACGCAATTTCTTTGTGTGTTTTTTGCAAGAACGACAGAGGAAAAATTATGCGGGAGACTGAAACCCAGTCAAGGGGGCCATCTTTTTTTAAAGATTTGACTGATTGTTGCCGGTTGCAGTAAAAAGGATGAACATATTCAACACGTTCTCCGTACTCGGTTTGATTTCCACAAATCACGGACATTAACATATTCACCACATTGTCCACGCGCGGTTCGATTTCCCTGTATCACGAGCTTATTCGGATTTCATATTTTTACACTTCATATTCGTCAATCATGGAGATCACAGTGTTTAGCACAGACGGTCTCTTTTTGCGAGTGTGGAGCCTATAGAGGTTCAAACCTGCACTCAATAAAAACGGACCAACAAAGTTTGTCCCCAGTCAGATTCGTATGTGGTACGAAAGATAAGATAAGATGGTCCATGTTTGTTTTAAAAACAACAAAAAGCAGCCGCCATGTCCGCTATAAGGCAAACGAAAAAGAAACTCAGGGGCTTGAACTACTTTGATGACAACTTTGTGTTGAAATATCAAGGCTTACAAGAAGAAAGCAGAAACTAAATTTCTTACATTCGACCTAACTTGAGATAGAAACTAAATTTCTTACATCCGACCCTATCTATCTAAGATAAGAAACAAAAAAACCCTAAATGAAAACCAAGATTCTATCCCGGGTTGGTTTGGTTCCATAATTCAAACCAAACTCACAGACATGCTGGCCTGGTTTTGAACAGGAATTCTCCATGCTTTCCTTATTTTCATTGTTGTTTCCGCAACTGCCCCAATCTCAAATGCCACTCTCTCACGGGGTCCCCGCATGCACCAGGGACGGCCATGTGCGAGGTAATCTGCTACTGTACGATACTGCAGCTTCTGAATTTCTCCTATGGGCCATGCTTCTCTGTGGTTGTTTTCAGTGAGCTGGGGAGCTGCTGCCCTGAACTTCGAGGGATCAGGAGATGGGGGCATCGAATATGCTGAAGCTGCTGCTATTGCTGCCAATCTGCCGAACTTGAGGCTTCTAAACTTGGCACACAAATTCCTCGACTATGATGGCTAATCTGCAATAGCATATGGCTGCAATGTACTTGAGTATTTTGACATTGGTGGCGCTTGGGGTTGCGGTCTTGAATATTAAGCCGGTGAAGATGCTTAATTGACTGAATTTAACATGTCTATTTAACTATGTAGCAAAATAGACTCGTGAGCTCCAACCATTAAATTTTTTATTATAATATTAAAAAAAGAGGTGAAAAGATAAGTATAAAAAGGGAGTACAAAGAAAAGTGGGTAGGTATGATTAAAAAATAAAAAAAGGACAAATAGTATCACCATTTGAAGCTGAGCTTGAAATAACCTCAAGGTTTTTACGCTATGAGCATGATTAGGAGTGAAAAAAAAATATCCTACCTCTACCAGCCCCCTCCAAATCTTTGCTACCATGCTCTTTGCTTGTGATTGATGATGCCGAACTCCCCCCACTGCAACTTTTGGAGAATGTGGGTTTTAAGTAGTACAAAAATAAAGAAAAGTGGCCGGATAGAGGACTTATGAATCCGCTCCTCAGCCTCCTTGATAACTACTCTCCCTAATTTAGAGAGAACACACAAATAACAATCCTATCACAATCTGACCCTATCTTTGAAAATTTCGCCCACCAATCTAAACTAAACTCTCACTTAGTTGAATAGGTAGAATGACTCCCCTTTGCCAAAGTGGGCTTCTCCAAATCTTATACAACATATGGTGAAAATAAAAATAAAAAATAAAATAATAATAATAATAATAATAATACAATCCTAACAACAACAAAAATAAAACAAAAGCACACAAGTTAAGAATTTTCCCCCCTATGATTAGGGGTATTACAAACTAATTCTAGAATTTTGTTTAACATAATTCGTAGTGTAGGATTTTCTTTATTTAATAATTATAGGATAATTTTTTTATTTTTTTTTGTGTCTTTGTAGCAGCTTACTTTGAGGTGCAAATAAGTGTTAAGGGGCAACCTACAACGGGAGTTTAGTACAACTAATGATGTTAGGGGTGTTTGCGGACAAAAATGGACACGGACAGAGGGTTGTCCATGTCCATTCGCCATTTGAATATCTGTTGTCCGTGTCCACCTAGTTTATATCATACTTTGTCTAAGTCCGTCCACTACAGATATGGGCGGACATGGACAAATATTTCAACACTTAAATTTTTATCCCAATTTAAATTTTATGAAAATTATTTAAATAATATTAAAAAAATACCAAAAGCACGCATTTTGGGAAATATTTCCCAAAATGGTGTTGCTTTTGTCCGCGTAGGTGCCAGCCAAGCGCTGGGGCCTGCGTGGATTTTTTATTTGAAATTTTTTTCAATTTCATCCTTTGGAAGGACGAAATAATGTTTAAGTTGATTTTGTCCTTCCAAAAGACGAAATCCCAACCTTGCACTCACGAGGCACACACTTTAACTAGATTTTGTCCTTTGCAAGGACAAACTCAACATGTGATTTTGTCATTTTAAAGGACAAAATCCCCTCTTCTTTACCCCCTGCTCCCCTCCCATGCCAGTTCGTCTCCAACGTTTTGATCCTTTCGCTCCGCCCAGAACCGTGTGAGCCGTGCTCCACCCAAATCCGCTACCGAGCAACCAGCAATCGCCGAGCGACCAACCTAGATCCACCTCTATCTACCCATACCGAAATTTTCCCTCTTAAATTCCTCCAAACCGAAATTTTCCCTCTTAAATTCCTCCAAACCGAAATTTGCCCAAATCAGGCCAAATCCCATATTCGCCTCTATTTCACACAAATCTGCCACACTTCTAGGTAAATTTCCTACATTATTATTCACTCTATTTTCTTTTGACAATTTTTAAGCTTTCCTTTGTGCATATAGCAAATGTATTGAAAATTAATAGCATATAGCTCAATTAAATTATTTTCTATGTTAAATAGATAAATTAAAGTGCCTCAAACGAAATGTACTTCATTGCATCCCTTGGGCTAAATATGGTTTGAATATTTGAGGAGCCATGGCTTCCACTAACCATTGAGATAGATGGATTAGTCTCAGAGACAAATATCATAGATTTGTCTCAGATGCCAATAAGGATTAGTTCATACATCTATCTCACTCTCAGATGTCTCCCAGACCTATGATGCCTACTGAGTGATTATCTTTTAATTTTTTTCTAGTATGGTAATTTGTTTTGTGCTTATTGTCTTTTGGTATAATTGTGCTTCCTGTATATAGTATATTTTTTACGGACATTTAATTCAACATCCCCTAGAGACTCCACTCAATTGCTTTACATATTTTGACATATGTTTTTAAATAAATTCTATATTTACCTCCACCTAACTCCATGCTTGCCAATTTTACACTAGTTTTTAAATAATTTTTCTTAGATCTTGACTGAGAATAAATGTACTATTTGAACATTACGAGTTAAAGGTAGTCATAGTTTTTGAAGTAATTAATTTGAAGTAATTGATTAATGTATATTTTTATAATATATTATTTATGAATTAAATGAATAGAGATGGTAGAAGAAATGGTTAGTTTTATGCTTCACTATGAAGGATGCACAAATAAATTATTAATTAAGAAACCATCTACCTATGATGAATTTGAGATGAAAATAGCTGGCAGAGTTGGGTGGGATAGAAGGAGTTGGAAAATTACTATAAAATATAATATTCCAATATTTGGATGGAGATTAGGACTAATATGTATATGATGATGCATCATTGAGTTTTATGTTTCACCATTCGTCTCACATATTTTGTTTCGAGCTATTTCTCGAAAAATAGGCTTGTATGCCAAGTGAAAGGCGCAATAGTTCACATAGAAGCACACATGAGCTCTCATAGGAGCTCTGAAAGAAATGAGAGTAGTGGAAGGCATATGCAAATGCTAGTGGATGACGATGAAGAAGGAAATTTATCCATGACAGTAGCTTCAAAGGAACGATATAGATCGTCTGCACCTATTGACGATGGAAGTGGACTTAATTGGAGGTATAATTTATTAAGATGTGAATCCTGTTTGAATCTTATAATTGTCGATGAAAATTAAGATGTTAAATTATGAATTTTGTGTGTAATGTGAAAGGTACACATCGCATGCACATGAGACATTTAGCTCTATGGGCATTCATTACCCCTACACAGGTGTTGGACATACCGATTACCGATTCTGGACCTCCAATCCAAGGTGAAAGACATATTTATAAATGAATCTAACATTTATAGGTTTTAACGAAGGGTTTAAGTACTATGGAATTGAATACATATGTGATGTTTATACGTAGGGGTGCCGATGTCCATGATGAAGGTGTTGATGTAAATGAGGCAAATGAAGGTGAAGATAATATTGGTGAAGCAAGTGAAGAAGAGTATGACATGAACGAAGAAGGTGTCAGAGGTGAAGAAAGCGTAAGTAACATATGGTTGACGAAGAGGGGGATGATGTGGTGGACAATGCAATTGTCGCAAATGATATGAATGTGGATGATGAAGAGCCGCCATACTATGATGAGGAGGAGTAACTCTATGCACATATCACAGATGAGGAGATAGATGCAATAGTTAATTATGCCATGGTTATGGATCAATAAAATGAAGAAGAGTTATATGTTGGGCGCATCTTTGAGGATAAAGAGGCATTTGTGACAGCCTTGAGGGAGTTTTCAATTATGAATTATGTCCAATACAAGGTTCTACGCACAAATATGTCAGAGTATACAATGAAGTCTTGCCTTGGAAAGTTCATGGATCAATAAAGAAGGGTGTAGGATACTTTAAATTGAAGACATATGGAAGCGACCACACTTGTAGGAATGCCCAACATAGTACTGATCATAGGCAGTGTAGTGCATCATTTGTTTCAAAGGTCATAATGCCCGCAATCCAAGCCGAATTAACTCTCACACCAGGTGATATTATTCAAAGAATGAAGGAGAGGTTCCATGTTGATATTTCTTATAAAAAAGCATGAGCGGCAAAGAATATGGCTATAAAAGCCATTTATGGGGATTGGGCTGAATTATATAAATTGTTGTTAATATACCTCAAGGCAGTGCAAGATGTGAATCCAAGCACCTACTACAACTTGGAGTTTGATGAAGTAACTGGTGAAGATGGTGGTCTGTATAGGAGATTTAAATGGATGTTTTGGGCATTTGGCCATCTATAATGGGGTTTTGACATTGCATCCATGTGATTGGTGTCGATGCCACTCACTTGTACGACCGGTATTCCGGAGCTCTTATGGCTGCAACGGCTATAGATGAGAACAATGGGTTATTTCTTATGGCATTTGGGATAGTAGCAAAGGAAGATTATGAAAATTAGAAATGGTTCTTAAGTCAATTGAGGGATAATGTACTTATGGGTATGATGAATGTCATAATCATTTCTGATCGACATAAGGGGTTTTAGAATGCTGTGCCAGAGATTCTTCCCTCTCCATACTTCTACCATCATTATTGCATCCGTCACATAAAAGCAAATTTTAAGGAGTTAAAAAATGATACACTGACAGACTTGATTGGGGCAGCGGCTTGTGCACTAACAATAGAATAGTTTAATGGTAAAATGGACTTGATTGGTCAGGAGAGTCGTAGTGCAAAATAGCTCCTCTTAGGAGAAGGATTGCATCTAGAATAGTGGTCTCTTGCTCATGATGGTTTTAGAAGATTGCAGGCTATTTGACCCTTCTCTAGGTAAATAAATTCGTTGAAGTTAATATTTTTTACATGAATAATTACTTTATATTTTTTAATCATTTTTATCATATCTTGTGACACAACTATTGTCGTGGGTGCATTTACACATCGGCCGACCAAGTATTGAGATGGGTCATGTTGTCGAGGGTGCTCCATTAGGAGCGAGGTAGGGCATTTTTATGTTTTACACTTCATTTTTTTAGCATGGTTTTATTTGGATACATTGAACTTATGTTTTGAATTTGACTCCTTAAGGTGGAATCTTCGGAGGAGAAAAACCGAAAACCCATAAGGAGTCTTTACGTTGTATAGAGGAGAGTTAGAGCACCAGCGGCCTTATCCGGTAATTTTATTTCATTATCAAATTTCATACAATGATTATAAGATATGTAAGGTCAATTAAAACTTAATTATCTTTATAAAATGTGTAGGTTATTTGCCAGCCTTACTTGCCGAAGGTCCTGGCTGAGTAAACTCCTCTCTGTACCGAGGGTCGCGATGTGTGGGTCTCTCGAATGCCACTCATCTATTTTGAGATTGTCAAGCTGTACGTGCTAGATCATGTGATGTTGCAGTTTAACTTGGAGTAAGAGGTCCGTCCTCATATAGTTGAGTTTGTCCATCGCATCACTCGACAAGGCTACCATATTACCAACTTGGCTCTACATCATGCATCATATATCGCTCGATGGGATAATAGGAGAGCCACTATAATCCCAGGGGAGATGGCTACAACATCGCGAGATGTTCGTAGCCCATATATGCAGTGGTATTTACCCATTATGCAGCGATATATTTTATTGCGTGATGATGTAGAGGATATGATATATCAGCCTAGGGGTGCATCTAAGGCAGTTTTGGTAAGTATATCGCAATTAAGTTTCTAATAATATTTTCTTATTTCACATTTATTATTTATCTAACTTTTATTTTAACTTTTATATAGCTTGGATTAATGCGACGAACACTTACTTGCCGTTAACACTTATACTTCGGGTGAGATTGTAACGCCCGAGATTTTACACACATTTTCCTTAAAATTCACGGAAAATTTTTACAATATAACGTCTGTAAATCGGAGGAAAAATAACGAAATCAAAACCTGATGAAACAGTTTATAATTTAAAATAGTAAACATCCATTTTCCATCTAAATATTTTCATCATACGGTCAAACGTCATACGGCCAAAGCAAATATCATCAGGCGCTACTCAAAAACACACGTACGAATAAATTGCTATGATCATAGACTTTAAATACAAATCCCTCCCAGGCATCCCTAAGTGTAAGTCCCATAACAGTCCACAGACTAATCCAAATGAAAGTCCAGAATAAACATCTTAACGTCTCGTCTCACCCAATACATCGGATCGTGGCACAAATAAACTCGCAGTGAGTAAAGCATATACCTGAGTCCAAGGGAATCAATCCACCTCGGAAGCGAGCATCCATCTCCAGGAGCTCCCCGCACAACCTGTAAAACCTCCCATACAACGGGGCTAAAAAGTAGGGTAATGAGTATTTTCATACTCAGTAGGAAAATACCCAGTAGGGGAAATCCCAAATGGTGAACCCAATATGCGTTCATGCAACTCAAACATGAAGCAGATAGGCATCTCAATATCATGCTCATACGCATACAAACATACCAAATGCACCATCGTGCCAAAATCATACCAAAGGCACCATCGTGCCAAAATCATACCAAATGCACCATCGTGCCAAAGTCATACCATCAAATTAAACTTACACAAACACCCTTATCTAGGGTCATACAAACTTACTCATACCATCGTACGCATACTCGTACAACATACACATACTTGTACGACCTTACTCGTACAGTCATATGCTTGCTTATATAGCTTACACGTAATCACACTTACTGTCTTACTCAGAAACATACTCTCACAATCGTACTCATACACATACTCTTACAGTCGTGCTCATACACATCCTCTTACAGTCGTGCTCATACTCATACAGTCATACTCATACTCATACTCATACAGTCGTGCTCATACACATACTCTTACAGTCGTGCTCATACTCATACGCTTACAGTCATGCTCATACACATACTCTTACAGTCGTGCTCATACTCATACACTTATAGTCGTACTCATATTCATACGCTTACAGTCGTGCTCATACTCATATAGTCTTACTCATACTCTTATAGTCGTGCTCATACACATACTCTTACAGTCGTGCTCATACACACACTCTTACAGTCGTGCTCATACACACAATTGTACACATATCAACGACCACTGAAGCTCATTACAACTAATAGGCTCCAGTGTCGAAATAGAAAAGAATGCCACTGGGGCAACACCTTAACCTCCGGGGAGTGACTAGACGCCATGGACTTTTCCGAAGGTAAGGCACACCAATGCTCATGGGGCACTGGATCAAACAGGTAAGAGTAGATCCATGATACTACTTACCTGAGCGCGCAAACATAAACACCCATACATAAGGGGTCATACAGTTGCCCACCATAATGGGTCTTATAGTGCCATTGCCACTCTTGGGCAGAAAACATACAGTGCCACTTGGGCAGAAACATACAGTGCCACTCTTAGGCGGAATCATACAACGCTTTCAACAGAGCATCAAATGTCTGGGCTTACACAGCACATAGACCAAATTGAAAACATACTTCGCTCTTAACAGAGCATCAGACGTCTGGGCTTCATACAACACACAGACAAAGTCAGAAACGTACATCGCTCTCAACAGAGCATCAAACGTTTGGGCTTATACAGCCGCAGACCAAATCAAAAATATATGTCGCTCTCAGCAGAGCATCAGACGTCCGGTGCTCTATACAGCACACAGACAACATCTCGCAGGATAAACACCATGGCAAGACATGAGAAATGCTCGGCCAACTCATTAGCGGCTAGCTCAAACACGGAACTTAATCCGTCGAACCCTCAGGTCTCAAACTCACAACGCTATCATTAGCTGTGCTTATAATTCAAGTTTGAATTAAGTATATTATGCGGTACAATTATGCCATACAAACTCACAGTCCTCGACTGATCAAATCGAAGCTGAGCCCGTTCGAAACCCTAGTTCGTCAAGGCAGCAAACTTCACTTACCCGTCCACATCATGGACAAAACTCATCGTACATCAAAATCCTTACGGTCTTACCTACTTTGCCATCCACCTTATGGCCAAACCATCTTACACTGACATCCTCAAATGAAGCTCCTCAGAGCCAACCCAGTTGTCGCCCTCTTACTTATATCTCACTTATTATACTTACTTTTCACTTCATAATCTATACGTTATGCTTGTACAATTATGAACACTCTTACTGTCTGACAAACCTCATCCGTCATACCCATTACCTTTGTCATCCGTCATATGCTTACACATCCATATCCAAATCTAGGCAAAGCCTCTGTCACCTCTTACTGTCCATCGCCCATTCCTCTGCCCACATACACTTACACATATCCATATCATAGACAATAGTCATCATACATACGTACGTCTATCACACATACGTATAACATACACATACGGTCATACATACGTAACTTACAAACATGCTCACTAGCCATCACTAGTGCATGCAAACATACGTCAAACATACACGCTAGCCATCACTAGCACATGCATACATACGTCAAACATACACGCTAGCCATCACTAGCACATGCATAATCCAAACATACTTCAAACATGCACGCTAGCCATCACTAGCACATGCATACATACGTCAACATACATGCTAGCCATCACTAGCACATACTCAATCAATGTACGAAATTTAACAACAAACACGCTAGTCATCACTAGCACATACTCTTACCTCCAACATACTTACAGCCAACAAGCATGTCATGTGCATTTCAACATACCATATAAGCATGCTTACATGCATATCATGCAATCAGATCATTACTTAACATCCAAAGCATGGAATCATACAATCCTAACATGCTACTACTCATTCAAAGCATGCTATCATGAATTTACGAGTTCAAAGCTCCCCTACCACGTAATCATGACGTTTGATGGCGAGCACACGACTGTGGCAGCGTCGGCGGCGGAATTGGCGGTCAAAACCGTTGCTTGGCTGAGAGAGCTGCTGTCCCGAGGTTTTTAGGAAGCGCCGGAACTAGTCACGGCCAAACGGGGTGTCAGATATCAATGCGGTAAAACCCGCAATCCACGGCGGCACACTAAGGCGTCCGGGAGAAATGTCATGCCAACATAAGTGGCGGTGCAACCAAATGTCGAGGGTGTACTCACTGAAGATCGGCCGGTGGCTAAAATGTGCACAGCCGGCCACAAGACGTCGAAATTGGCCGTGGACAGCACCCAACGGCGACGATTTTGGTCAACAAAGGCCCACATAAGGGCAGATAGAGTGGGGCAACGCTCGAGGACAAAGGAAAGGTGGAGGAAGGCTATGTGTCAACTCCACTCGGTGGCAAAGCCAACCGATGGTCAGGCGGCGCGAATGCGGCACCTAAACCCAAAAGCACACGCGTGGCCACATGCACACGCGACCCAAAGGGGCGGGGGAGAAGGCTGACAGGAGGCAAACCAAGGCCCACAAAAGGCCAACAGGGCCAAGGCTCTAGCTGTGGCCAATCTAAGCGGCGACATCGCCGATCGCCACCCACAACCAAAACCCATGGTGCGGGCGGCTGTGTATCTCGCACGGTATAGGGCAAATGGCAAGCAGCCCATTCCAAGCGGTAATATATAATCGGGCCAATCGGGGCTGGCCCTCACTATCGCCGAGCCGGGGCAAAGCCCATAATGGCCAAATAGCATACGGCTCGCCGATGACCACGGCCCGAGACGCACCCAAAGCGTCAAATCGGGCAGAGCAAGGCAATAGGGGCGAGGTGGGGTCGGAAACGGTAAACCCCTACTAACAACGGGTCAAGGTAGGCTGGACGAAGTCCTATCGGTGGCCGGACGACAACCGGAAACCCACCGGCGTCCAAAACATCCCACGGACAGTGAGATGCAAATAGTAACAAAAACCCGACCAAAAGATCGGTAGCTCACCGTGGAGCGAACAAAGTATGGTGGCAGCTCTAGCCAGCGCCTATGGGTTCTTGGCGGCCAACTAAACATAAGTCTAGTTGAGGGCGGCTGCAAACGATGTCAAAATCGTACACCCACAGTGCAAAAACGGGATTGAAGGAGAGAAAAACTCGAAGAAAAGTTCGGTACCTCGTGGAGGAGAGAAGAGGCAATGGCGGCGGTCATAACCGGTACCTACAGACTCGTGGCAGTGAGGCAAAGCAGATCCTGACAAGAATCGAAGGAATCCGATGTCGGAGGAGGGAGAACGGAGCAACCAGAATCGAGCTCGGGTTTTTCCAAAAACTATTGGACGTGAAATCGAATGTCTGTTATGTGAAAACTGATGGGGAGGAAGATATATATAGTTAATCTTTTTAATTTTTACATCTACATCCCCAATGCGCGTTAACTCATTAGTTATGCAATATACCTCCAAAATTCACGCCGTAAGCGTGCAGCGAGGCCTGCGGCCTGCGACTAAGCCCCACACCCGACTCTACAGGTATAAATACGAGGAAAAATACACAAATATAAATATGCCGTAGCATCACATTTTCCCGCCGAAAATGACTAGAAAAATAGCAGGAAAATCACAGAAAATCGTAGAAAAATCAGGGACCTTACAGAGATCTTATTAACATCATGTTAGTCGATGATCAGGCAACATCAGGATGTCCTTAATAGCTTGACACTCCTTAAGTTGGTGATTACAGACGTTCATGGACATTATCATATCAATGAGGTAGCTCAGACATAGCCGATGCATGATCCATTCCTTGATATTCCATCTTCATCTGTAGCACCTAGATCTCCTCCACATTCATCATTTTCGGTTGCTCCACATGTAGCTTACCCCCAGCCAGATCCGATAATATATTATAGACGAATAGCGGCTAGCTCGTGTTGAGTCATCTATTACTTATGTGGAGCCGAAGCTGGCAGATCATGAGGAGCATGAAGAACCAGTACAGCACCATCGGGGTCGAGGTTGAGGACGTAGGGGTAGAAGAGATTGAGCGACTTAAAATTGTGATATGTTTGTTTTGTAAACTAAAACCTTTTGTGAACATTGTATGTAATTTGATGTGTTTATATTATTGTGTTTTATATGTTATTTCTATGGAACATATGTGATGTTATAAAAAGATCAATTTATATGCTTTGTGTGGAACATATTTGATGCTTATGCAGGGATAAATTTGTATGTTTTGTGTAGATGATATTTGATGTTACACAAGGACAGGTGTTGTTTTCAATTTTAAGCTATCTATTTTTTTCCATAAGGATTTCGTCCTTACAAAAGAATAAATCATCACAACTAAGATTTTGTCCTTACAAAGGACGAAATCATTACAAGTTGAGATTTCGTCCTTTGGAAGGACAAAATTAGCTTAAGCTGATTTAGTCGTTCCAAAGAATGAAATCCAGTTAAAGCTTGTGCCCCGTGAGTGCAACGGTTGGGATTTCGTCCTTTGGAATGACGAAATCTACTTAAACATGATTTCATCATTCCAAAGGACAAAATCCTAAAAAATTAAAAAAAAAGCCACGCAGATGCTAGCACTTGTCTGGTGTCTACGTGGACAAAAGCAACAACATTTTGAAAAAGCAACAACATTTTGAAAAATATTTTTAAAAATGCATACTTTTGTAAATATTTTTTTAATACTATTTAAATAATTTTCCCTTAAATTTTTTAGTACTTTTGTAGCATGCTAAAATTGTCCTAACATACTATATAGGTACTAAATCCGTGTTTTTAAGTTGTCTAATACCTATGTAGCATGTTAAGATTGTCCTAACATGCTACATAAGTTCTGAATTTATATTTTCATGTTGTCCAGTGCCGATGTAGCATGTTAGGACTGTTTTAATATGATATATAAGTATTGGATTCATATTTTTAAGTTCTCAAGTACCTCCGTAGCATGTTGAAACTATCCTAAGATTCTACATAGGATGAATTTTATTTTTTTCTAATAGTTAGTATTTATAACTACTATATTTAAGGGAATGTTAGGTAAGGGTGGTGGACGTGGATGTCTGCGGACATGGATAAGGGCATGTCCATGTCTGTAGCTCCCTATTTGTGAGGATAAAAAACTTGGTTCATGTCTGTATCGTGTCCACCCGGACCAAAAAATTGTCCATTCTATATAAAAACGAATGTGGACACGAACTGAAAGATGAGCAACGGACATCCAGGAACACTCCTAAATGATGTGGCAACTTTGGATTGAATTCACAAACCAGGGAACTAGACTAGAAACACCACTTTAATATCACTTGTATATGTTGATTGGTGCTTGATCTTGCTATGGATTTGAATGTTTTGTTTCCTAGTTGTCTCTTCTTGCTTGAACACCAATTAATGCAAGATGCCTTATTCAATATCTAAAGATTTTTTCAATTTAAAATCTTATTTTATAGAGGCTTCATCTAAAAGTATTTTTTATTACACATTGCATACCATTGGTGATCTAAATATTCATTTCTTGTTGCCCTCTGGAAAAAATTGCATGCAAACAGGCTTTCAAAGAATTGCTTGAATTTCATCTAAAAAAAATTCTACATATACACTTTTTTTTAGGCTTAGTGTGGAATTCTCCCTTGCTGATTTTGATTCATAGTTGAATCATATTTCAATATCACAACTTTAAGCTGGATAAGAATGGATGTTTTTAGCCTAACTTTGGGAATTGTATGCTGCTTTATTAATTGCACTTGTGCTAGTGACTTTTATTTTAGATACAATTGTCTAATCACTCCCCATTGATGTATTTTTCTCTAGACTTAGATTGGTTTTTCTTGCTGTGATTGGATTGCTTAGTTTCTGTGATTGGGTTTCTCCATTGATAGTATAGTTTCTTTGTTATACATCTAGTTTATGCAAGGTTTTCGGGAAGATCTTGCCTAGTTTGACTCATAAATTGAAAGAACAATTAGTCAAGGATTAAGATACAAATCAGAGTTTAAAAACCCCTTGTTTAAGGTGGGAAATGAAGATAGTAAAACCATAAAAGACTATTCATCACCTATCCAATTCATCTCACCCCCTGCATAGTGTTGCCGACTACTAGAGCGACACACTTTGAATTAAAACTAGGTGTTGTACAACTCTTACCCACCTTTTATAGTTTGGAAAAGGAGGACCCACACCACCATATCAAAGAGTTTCCTGACATATGTGCCACATACGAATTTAAGAACTCCATTGAAGAATCTATTAGACTTTGTGTCTTTCCTTTTTCTTTGAACGACAAGGCAAAAACATGACTTGACTCTTTAGATGTAGGCACTACATGTTCTATGGAGGCACCACCATTCCTCGTGTCCAAATACCTAGTTATGGTAAAAAACTACAAGATGTGGCCTTGATGCATAAGAAATTAATGTGGAATAAACTAGTGCAATTCAATCAAGCATGTAAAACACACATAAGCACCAAAACAAATTAATGTGAAAACCCAGAATGGTAAAAAACCAAGTCAGACTATCTCCTTTGCTAGATCAATGCACTATGAAGTAAAGATCATACAAGACTCAAACAACAAACCTCTAAACACACTAGAAGTCCCTTCTCCAACTATATGTTGGCTACAAGGCACCTCCTTTGATGCTTTTCGCTTCAAGTTTGACCTTCGTCTTCTTCAATATTACTCCATCAAAGAAAACCCTTTCTGCTTGTGGTGATGAAGCTCCTTCAAGGTCCCTTTTGGAATAAACATGCAATAACTATTCTTGTATTATGTGTTTGTAAGTAAGTCCTCACCAAATATTCATAAATTAAATAATTGTAGGCTCCCTTGTGGCTAAGTAGTATTTTCTTCAAAGCAATAAACCAATGGAAAACTCTAATTTCTCAAATTTCCATAGAGTAGACTCACTAATCTTTTTGTACCTTAACAATGTAGTTTTTCTTTTCCCATGTCCAAAACACTCCTTATATAGACCATTAAGTCAATTTAAGTGTAAAACTTTAAATAGGAATTTAATTCCACTCGGAATAGCCTATTTAAGGAAACTGATCAATTGATTGATTGATCATTCCACAGTGTGATCAACTATTCACTGTTCCGTCTGAACTCAGCTATATAATTGATCGGTCCTTTGAGCATATGATCTCTGTTTCTAGAGTCCCTCCTATCTTTGTTGGATCGATCTATTCAAAGTGCGATTGATCATTTAGGTTACTTGACTCCTTTTGATAAGCATCTGATCAACCTCACCACCTAGTGATCGATCGTTCAATATTCTAGATCATCCTACAAAAACAGTTAAGGCTGATAAAAAAATCATAAATGATCGATCGTTCATGAATGAAAACACAATTTTCATCCAAAACTTTCCAACACTATCTCACAATAATATGATAATCTTATTAACCCAAGTGTGTGCATGTGATTTGTGTGTGTGTTTTTACCTTTCAAACACTTCTGAGTCTTCTGATCTGCTTCATCTTCATTGTGCTGGCTACAAGAACCCAAATGTCATCTACTTCTCATGTGTGTGCTATATCTTCTAGTCCCTCCCATTCTAGACAAACTTGCCCCACCAGCTCTACACTAGTAGACTATTTTGATGACCAAGCGGAAAATGTCCATGAAAGTCCAAATTAATATTTCATTACTCAACGCAATCAAGTAAGTTCCCACTTAAGTCAAATTCCTAAAAGACCTTTTCATTTAAAAAAGGAAAATGAATGTGCACAAAAAGGTCTTTCTAACTGAACAAGTTAGCCCAATCCTTGAGCATAATACTCCACTTAAGTTTAAAGACCTAGGATACCCTACCATTTCAAGTGTTATTCTTAGGTGCTAGTGTTAATTTTCTACCATTTTTTGTGTATGTGCAAGTTGGATTAGGAGAGTTAAAGCAAGTTAAAGATGACAACTCTTACACTAGAACTTACTAATAGATCTATCAAGATCCCACATGGTGGTATTGAGATTGTTCTGATCAAGGTTGATAAAATTTCCTTCCCAATAGACTTTATTGTCTTAGACATACAACCTGTTCAGAATAGTAGTAGTCAAATTCTTATAATCATGTGGGTGGTCATTCTTGTCCATATCCAATACCATCATCAATTGTAGGATTGGGGTAAAGAAGTTGTCTTTTGGAAATTTGAAAGTCAAACTCAATGTTTTCAATGTTGGGTAATTACCCCCGAGTCAAATGATTTGTATGTTATAAACATGATTGAAAATTTAGTGCATGAATCATTCTCATAATTTTCCTCTAATGATCCTATCTAGACTTGTTTGAATTATTGTGGCTTTGATTATGACATGGCAGGGTCCATTAGAGAATCCATGTATTGCTTGACTAGACCCTTGTTTTGGACTCTACCACATGGAAATCCAAGGTGGAACCCCCACCAATTCTAGAGTCTAAACTTGTTCTGTTTGTTGAAAAACTGCTTTCAATTGACCTAAAGCCATTACCTAAAATTATAAAATATGCCTTCTTAGGTCCTTCTGACACCTTAGATATTATAATCTCTTCTTACCTTAACTTAGAACAGGAAGGTAAGCTATAATGTTCTTCATGAATATAAGACAACTTTAGGGTGGATGATAGCAGATATCAAGGGTATAAGTTCTACTATTTCTATGCATTATATTCACCTTGAGGAGAATGCAAAAACAACCCTTGAGGTGCAACATAGGCTTAACCCTAATATGAAGGAGGTCATATGAGCATAGGTGCTAAAATTGTTAGATGTTGGCATCGTATGTTTTATCTTAGATATAGTAATTGGATCAACCCAGTTTAGGTTGTTCTCAAGAAGTTAGGAATCATGGTAGTAAAAAATGATTATGATGAGTTAGTGCCCACCCGTATGACAACCGAGTGGTGGGTTTGTATTGACTACCAACAATAAAACATAGTCATAAGGAAATATCACTTTCCTCTTCCATTCATTAACCACTTTCATATGTCCTTTTGGTACTTTTTTTTATCATCATATCCCATTTGGGTTATGCAATGCACCTGCTACTTTTTAGTAGTGAATGATGGGTATATTTTTTATATGGTTGAGAGCTTTCTTGAGTGTTTATGAATGTTTTTTCTATGATTGGTCCCTCTTTTAAAAAAGGTTTAGACCATGTGTCTCTTGTTTTGGAAAGGCATAAGGAAAATAATCTTGTGCTCAATTGGGAGAAATACCACTTTATGGTTCATCAAGGGATAGTACTTGGGCATGTTATTTCAAGAAAAGGGCATTGGGGTTGATAAGGTCAAAGTTGACTTAATTCTAGTTTCCCTCTACCGAGGATGGTAAAGGAAGTTAGATCCTTTCTTGACCTTGATGGGTTTTATGAGAGATTCATTTAAAGAGTTTAGCAAAATTCTTGGCTAGAAAGTTGCCGATTTTGCTTCAGAGACAAGAAGAGGGGAGCCACCGGAACTTTGGGAGGCTAAAAATGTGAATAGTCTCCATCATCAGTACTGCTCTGTTTAAATACTTGACAAAGGAAGGTGACTGTTGAGTCACCAAATCTGACTCTTTAAAAACAAACTTACAAACCATCATTGTGTCAATCGATCCACCGATGCATGGATAGGTTAAGAATTAAATTTTGGAGATTTTAATTTATCAAAATTTGACTAATCAAAAATAGATTCCTTTTGAATTTTGGGGTCAAAATTCTTTTTAAGGGTGATAGGAAGTAACACCCCATATTTTCTAAAATAAATAGTATAAATTATTAGTCATCGGTGACCCATTGACATGTCGATGGACTTGCTAATGGAGCTCCTGAAATTTCAATTGGTAGACTCATTGGCATGTCGATGAAACCACTGAAGGTAATTGCATGCTTGAAATTTCTCCGGAATAAGAGGCAATTAATCAGTTTCGAATTTCGTGGTAGTTATGATAGTATTTAAGGCTTAGGAACAATAGGATAAGAGTAAAAAGGAGTCCAAAAGGGAGACTTGTGGCCAAAGAAGAGAGCAGTGAATGACCGGGAGTGAGGTAAACGCGGGAACATTGGGTGGTGCTCGCATTTCATGGTCATATGGCTTTCTAGATTTGAGATTTTATCGAATTGATGTAGTTTTGGGTTTCCTTCATGCTTTTCATGATTTGCATTGAATATAATGTCAATTTAATTGAAGTATGTGAGCGCTATTTTTTTCTCAGTCTAATTCATGTTTTTTATGGTATTAAGAAGTAAAACTATAGTTTGGGTCAATGATTTCTTCTTTTATGAATGACCTTCAATGAGTATATACATAAATATGGTTTTCCAAAACAAAAGAGAGCATCTGGGCATAATTCTTATCATGAGTGAAGTTACTGACATGTTCATGGTTGCACCAAAGAAAGGAAGAAGATGAACAATACTCAAGCATGCATGTATTGTAGGCATGTGGTTTTTGGTCAGCGGTAGTGTGAATGACTCATTGATGAGGCATTGGAGAGAATGGCATAATAATGTTATTCTACTGTCGGTATGGTTTGACGCGTTAGTAAACTCACTCATGGTTATCAATTAGGGCACCGACCTGTCTATGAGGTCACTGATAGAGATTAATATCTCTATCGGTGATAGTTGACACATCAGTGAACTCACTAATGGTTATCAGTGAGGTCAAGTCACCCATAGAGATTAATATCTTTGTCAGTGATAGTCGACATGTCAGTGAACTCACTGATGGCTATCGACAAGGGTGTTGACCAGTCTGTAAGGTCACCAATAGATTTTGTCGTTAAGGTTCAATGTGTTGGTGGACTCACCAATGGTTATCGATGAGGTCATCGACCAGTCTATGAGGTTATCGATGAACCTCATTGTTAGTTTCAGCAGGGCTTGATGTGTCGATGACATCACTTATGGTCATCGACGTGTTGGCAAGGCTGCGATGGAATATATGATAGTGGATTTCATTGTGATTATTGCTAATGTATGCTATAGTTTTTATAATTGATATGCATGTTTTTTGATGTGATATATGTTGTGGATGAAGGATAGAGTTTAATATCAGTCTAATTGACCTAGTGGATCACTAGATTGCACTTAAAACTATACTTCTATAAGTAAGAATTAAGAGTTCTAGCCTCTTTGTGCATATTTGTTTTATCAAGCAGAAATGGTTAAAACCTAATTATTCACTCAATTTCACTTTCAAATTATCAATCAATCCACACATAGACACAACAATTTATGTGGAAAACCCCAAACTTTGGGTAAAAAACCACTACAGTTCCAAAAGAACTAAATCAATGCACTAAAACTCAAATTTTACATGGAAACAAGCAAACCACCAACCTTGTTTAGATTCTAACACAAGTTCCTCTTATTTAGATCATTGTTGCTGGCCTTCAAGCCTTCTCCAAGCACTTGAAACTTTATCATTCTTGCTTTGTCTCAATTTTTTTTTAGTCTTCAACAATCTCTCATTATTGCCTTGACTTTGGCCTTGTAAAAATTTTTAATCTCCACTTGAAAACATATTGGAACTCCTCTATGAATACTTTCTATATTAGCTTCACCATAGATCTTCAATACAAAGCTCAAGTGAATTCTCCTTAGGAAATACAATTATAAAAGGTGTAAACCCTCTTTTCTCCTCTAGGTTTCTCTCTCTCCCTCTCTAGTTTCATGATTTCATAACCCTTAATAGTCCAATAAGTCAGTTTAAGACTTGTACATAATTAAGGAATGAAATAGAAATAAAAAAGTCTTAAATTAAGTAAACTTTCATGGAAATAATTGATCATTTGAAACAGCGATCGATTGGTCACTGTTTTCAATGTGCACGATTCTTAAAGCAATCAATTAATAACTCTTGGCTTCATTTTTCACAGGGTTGTAACATGTGGCAATCGAACATTTTTTAGGGCAATCAATCGATTCATTAATCTTTAGAAATTATGGTCCAATGATCAATCAATTTGTTTAATAGTTATGTGCAGCTATCGGTCGTTCTGCCTGATAATTTATAACTTTGCCCTTTTTACCTAAAAATCTTTTGAAACCTCTATAATAATTTCTTAACCATTTCCATGTGATTTATGCATGCCAATATGATATGGATATGCTTCAAAACCTTTCACATTCTTCAGTTTTTCACCTTGATCAAGAAGAACACATGTCGCCTCCTATTTTTCAAGTCTGTCAATTCAAAATCTAACTTGACCATAATAACCTCAAATTGAACTCTAAGACTTCTAATAGACGTATAGTTTCATTACATAATTGTGACAAAAAAATTAGCCAATAAACTAATCATATGGCCCATAAGTTCTTATAGAAGGATCAATTATGCATATATTACTTAGTGGTCAATATCCCCAATACATGTGTACGAGACCATTGATTGTGATGCATGGGTACCCAACAAACTATGCATACGATAACCAAGGTTGTAGGAACCTTTGTTGCCTTGGCTGCAAAAGTGAGTCACTAGCCAAGTAGACGGAAGGGGATTGGTATGAAAAAGGACCAAGGCCTTCTGGCTCTCTAAAAATAGGAGTAATGTGAACCACTTCCCTAGCCCAAGAGTCATGTTTTAATAGATTAGAGCATTAAAAGATGAGTGGTCTTGCGTAGCGCAATACAGGAGGTTTCGATGATCATGGAAAGTCAAAATTTCAACACTAGGGTCCATGAGCCCTTGTGAGGCTTTACTTCATAGCATAGATATAACACTGAGGTCATTATGTGAGGGCCCATTATCTAGGAGTGTGAAGCTCCTAAATAAGGTCATTATGTCTATAGAACCTTCGGGAAAGGTTTTCCTTAGAATAAAAAGATTTATATGAAAGGTATGCATTCTTTATAAGGTAATGAATCAACTAGTTTTCTAACAAGAATTCCATGGTATGTTGATTGAACTTTTATGATTATTTAAGATTACTAATTCACTAAGTATTCTTGTAAACACATCTTTTGTGGTGTAGGTGTTTGAGTTGAAAATTGAAGGTATGTGAAGGTTGTAGCTGTAGTGAAGATCTACTCTACATTTATGGATATACTTCAACTATGTTTGATTAGGCACATGTGCCATTTCTCTTTCATTGGTTTAGATGTTGATAACAATTGTGGGTCCTATGAATATTTTAATGTAATAGTTACATAAATCTTTCTTAGAGTTATTGTTATGACATCCAAATGATTGTGAAGATCGATGATACTCATACCCCCAATTCTCTATTTTAATGATTAATTTTATATGTTTTTAGTGCTACAATAACAAGTTGAATAGATGGGATTTAAGATATTTTCTTTTAAAAGGAAGTAAAAATATGTATTTTACAAAATATTTATACATGGAAATTGGGGGTGTGATGGCTATAGTACCTCGATCGATTGATGAACGGTGCAGGCTACAATACTACTACAGTACCAAAAAATTCAGAGAAAATTGACAATTACAACTTTGACAATATATTACATTGATTTTTACTTGTACAAAACTCTTATACTTGACTCTCTAAGGCATTTTAAGACCATTTGAAATTTACCTTGAAAAGCCTTCATTTTTGCACTTAAGTTACACACTTAAACAAAAATCATTTGCATAACATTGTTCAATAAATTTTCTAAGGCACATTCCACAAGACATTCCATAATTTATTCTCCCCCTTTTGTAAGAAATAGTCAAAAAGTGATTAAGAAATATAGAAATCAACAATTGAAGAATTACAAGTCAAGTAACTCATCTTATAAACAAAATAATTTATTCAGTTTTAAGATACATTTGATAAAACAATAGTACATATATCAAACTGAATAAATACTAGAGACCCCCCTCAATATACTCTCTATTTGGAATGGTCTTTTTCTCAGTCATTCAAGACATTCTAAGACTAATTATCAATCTAGAAACAAATACAAAATGTAAAATCAATCTAGAATTTCTTAATAAATATTTCCTTGAATTATAAAATTACCAAAGTATCATTGGGCAACAACAATCTTGACTTATCTTAAACTTTAAAAATTTATTTGAATTTAAATTTGGAAACAACATTCTCATCAGTAGTCAAAATTTACATCACAAATGCATTTTTCTTTCGATTCATCTAGTCCAAATAAAAATAAAAATTTTAAATGTATAGAACTCAAAACTTTATTGATAAAATTGCATTAATGTTTAGCATGATGTAGCTCTGGGCTAGGCCAACAAATTATAGCAAACAAATATCAAAGAAATCAACCTAGAATTGACTAAAAAAATTTGATAAAATTAACAAATAAAAACTATGTTGAGTTCATTGTCTTTCACTTATCAATGTCATAACTTAAGCATCACACAACTAAAGATTTATGTTATTTATTCCCTTACTTTGATTAGTCGGCTCCTTAGTTTGTAAATTTCATGCTTGATTTCGTCATATACATATCTTAAGCTCTTTTATATATTTTGAAATGCATAAGTTAACTATTGTCTCTTTCAAAATCTAAACTCTCATGATCAATTTAATCAAAATGAAACAAAGTTATATGGACTCTAGCATAAACTAGGTTCTCTTTTTCATTCATTGTTTTTGTGCCCTTGCCTTTCGCAATCTTTGTTTTTCTTTTTGAATCTTTTGTATATGGATTAACTTTTTATAAATTCTCTTTAATTGCATCCTTTTTTTTTGAGCTAATTTTCTTTTGAAAATTTTACACTTTCTTAGGACATCCTAAGTAGGTAGCCATTTTCTATCATCTTTACAAGGACTTATTTTCTTATTTTTTTTCTTCCTTAAAAAATGCTTCTTTGATGTTCTTGAAAGAGTAAAATAATTAATATGTAAATTTCTTTTTAGAAAAATAGATGAAGAAATTAACATAATCTTTACTACAAAGAAAATTAATATAATCTTCATTCAGCTTGGTGTATTCCTCTCTTAGTTAAATAGCAAGAACACTCATCATAGTGTTTTTCAGTCTTAATCAAGATTTTTCAAGTATAGAAGAGATTGAATTGAACATCAATACAAGAACAAACCAAACATTGATTCCTCTACTTCAAAGTGAATAAAGAAAACTTTTTTGAGTGTTTTTCCAAATTTTTTGTGTTTTTCACCATAAACACCAAACAAAACCACGAAAAAAAATTGAAATGTATCCCATCAGATTGAAAGAAGTAAATCATGGACATTTTGAAAATGTCTTTATTTTGCAAGAGTGACACCCTTTGATGGTGAGATATTTTTTTCCCAATTTGTACCCTAAGGTTCTCTAAGTTTTTCTTTTTCATCTAAACCATCTTGGTTTTCATCTAATTTACTTGTGAAACCTTCTTAGGTATAGCTTTGAGTGTTGTGTGTTTCTTAACCCATTTTAATTTTTCTTTTTAGCCACTATTTCAAGGATTTATTGAGGGTCTAGGTGACTTAATTTACAAGTTCTCTTTCCTATTCTTAGACACTTTATCCAAGTCAGAAGTCTCAACACATTCCTTAATTTTGTAACATCTCATGACATATTCAGTAAGGAATTTTAGGTTCTACTTCATAGCATAAATTTATCTAGCAAACTAAGGCACAAAAATCAACAAGTTTAGCAAGTAATTTTGATTGAAAAATAAGGAAACTAAGCACAATTAATAGATCAAATGTTAGAACACAATATCTAATACTAGAAATGAAAATCTATGAATACTAAGCAAGGCATGTAAAAACAAATTGATAGCATGAATCAAACTTAATTTTTAACTAAAAATCCTCAGCAACCACTTAGGAGTTTAGTATTCAACTAGATGGCGATAGTGGATCACTATATTGCTCCTAACCCTAATACTTTTGTAAGTAGGCAAGTAAGAGTTCTAGCCTATATGCGTAGGAATTTGTTTTGAAAAGGAATAAACAAACCCTATCATCTAATCACTATTCATGATAAATCAAATATCAAAGAAAGCATGTACACCATATAATCACACAAGGATTTTTAAGTGGAAAACCCCAACTAGGGTAAAAAACCACGACAACTTCAATCAATGAATTAGAATGATACAGATCTTACAAGATTCAAAACAAACAACCAACCTCAAGACATAACACAAATTTTTTTTGTTCCATCTTCTTCGTTGATAATGTAGCCTTTCAATTCTTCCTCCTTCAATGATGAAGCTTTCCCACTTCATGTTTAGCTATTTGTCTTCTTCTTTTACCAACTCAAACAAAGACTCATTCTTTGTTTGTTGATTTACCTCTTAAGATTCATAAACTCCTTTGAAGAACTTTGCTGACTTGGCTTTGAAATTTCTGTGTAAAATCTTCTACCTTTACTTTTTGCATCAACATGAATTCACCAAAAACAAATTCTTTAAGCTTCTTTGTGAATTATCAAGGAAAAAAATGTGTAAAGGACTATCCTTTCATGTTCAATATTTCCTAGGTTTTTGTGGCACCCCATGTTCTGATTACTCTTAATGCAAGAGGGTTAGGGGTTATTATGTAATTTTAATTAAATTTTAAGGGGTTTTGAGGAATAAAATTCTAGTATCTGGTTAGAGCTCGAAGTGATGAGTGCAATGAATCGAAGAACATGTGAAATGGAGGTTGGAAACGAAAGTTATGACCTCGCGAAATGTGCCACATGGGCGGGACCTATGTTAAAAGAGTGATATAACATACCCATTGCAGTCTAGTTTTGAAGGGCTCATCGATACGAGTCCATCGATACCAATATCGTGCAATTTTGACTTCAGGATAAAAAGTTATCGCGTTTTGAAGTTGGAATTGTATTTAAATATAATAATAATAAAATATTCAAATAAAGACGGAATAGCTGATGTCATTAAAGCCAAGCTGTAGGACGTGCGGTGTAGCGTTATCGGGGCTGTCCACGTGATGCGGGTCCCATGCAATTGCACGACAGACATCACACCGGGCAGGGACGTGTGCGTCACTCGCGCCGACAAGATTTGGCAGTCAAATAAAAATGTACAATGTGGTGTGAGCGCGTGCGCGAGTAGTCCACCTTCTTTTGTACACTTGCATGCCATTTTCATATAAATAGTAATTTCCGTTCATTCTTCTGGAGGAGTTTCTGAAGTTATTTTGAGTCCTTTATCTTCCGTTTAAAAAGCGTTCTTAGCTAATTCGAGAGTGTTTTATGTAATGGAAGTGTCCATTCCTCGAGTTAGCAACCCTATATAGGGGAAACACCCTGAGGTAAGGGGTGGTTTTGTTTGTTGCCTATGGGTGCAGGAAGGATAAAGTGTCTTCGGGTAGGGGAAGGTTCTATCCACCGCCTACAGGTGCGAGAAGGGTAAAGTGTCTCTGGGAAAGGGGAGGTTCTATCCGACGCCTACGGGCAGGGAACGGTAAAGTGTCTTTAGGCAAGGGGAGGTTTTGTCCGCCGCCTACGGGCGTGTGAATGGTAAAGTGTCACCGGGCAAGGGGAGGTTCTGTTCGCCACCTACAGGTGCGGGAAGCAAAAAGTATCTCTAGGGAGATTATGTCCATCGCCTATGGAAGTAGTGTGAGAAAAGTATCTCGGGTCAAGGGGAGGTTCTATACGTAGCTTACGGGCATAAAAAGAGAAAAGTATTCCGGAGTTAGAAGAGGTTCTGTCTACCATCTCTAGACGTGAAAGGGAAGACGCCATGAGGAAACGAGCAACATTGAACGTTGCCACTTCTGGAACTGCAGGGGAGTATGCTTTTCTGACCTTCTAATTTAATATTATTTATGTGAATGCACAACTTAATTAGTAATATACTAATTAAGATATATAATTTACTATGATCCTATATATGCTGATATGTTCCTATTCGATCTACTTCGATATATTCTGTGGTGATCCGAATTACACTAAAATGCTCTATTGTGATATGATATACTTCGATCTGATATGATATGATCAGTATGTTTGGATAAAATCTAATATTATTTGATAGGATCTCATATGATCCAACATGCTTTGTTGTGTGTTCTACTCCACTCTATGATAGAGTGGGATGTGTGCTTTTTTTAGTATTATGCTCACCTATGTGAGATGTGTATTTCTCTGATTTATTGGCTTCCGCTTGATTCCAATGATTTATAAGATTTCCGTCTGATTCTGAATGAATTATTCAGATATAAAGTACATGTATTTTAGCGTATATGATTTGTTGATGTGTGATGAATGTATTAGCCATTATGCAGAACTACATTTAGATCTGATCATATTGGAATAATATCATGGATGGTATCCAATACGTACGTAGGCAACCAACGGAAAGGCAACGTTGGCCCTATCCAAATTAGTTATAAAATTAGGTTTGTTCTGATCTACGCACAACGGAATGTCTGAGTCTCGCACTCAGAGTCTACAACTCTTGGTTAGCCCAATTTTAAATTTTCCACTTATTTAATACACTCTGAATCTATCTTCCAAACTAACCCCTGGTGCGGGTTGGGTTTTTCGGGTCAGGGCGTTACAAAATGGTATTGGAGCTTTACTATGTTTGCGAGATAAAAATATTTTAAAATATATTTTGATTTGTTTTGATTTCCAATTTTTTTTAAAATTGGTATTTCTTTGTTACGAGTGTGTTATCGCAAAGCTCGATTGTGATTTTTGCCATTTTGCACGTGTCATCAGCTTTATGACGAACTCTAATTTTGAATGTGTTGTTATGCAACTATGACATCAGAATTAATATAACCTCTAATTATGTTTTTATTGTTGCACACATGTGTCAACAAATTTAATAAAAAATTCTAATTGTAATTGTTGGTTTTGCATGTGTGATTTCAAAATTAAGGAAAATTATGACTGTAAACCTCAATTCTCTATTATTGATATCAGATTTAATGATTGCCCTGATTTTGAATTTTTGCTTTGTACGTGTGATAATAGATTTGAGGACTCTGATTTTTGAATTTTATGGTCCACATGTGTTACATCGGATTTAAGGTAAATTTATAATCTGGAATCTAAATTGATTTGAAAATTTATGTGACATTGGAATTGCTCTTAACTTTAATATTTATATATTCTGATTTGTTTAATTATAAGTAATTTAAAATTTTGTTCTACTTGTGTTGTATTGTATTGGATTAATTCTGTTCCTAATCTCAATTTGATATGAATTCCGAATTTTGAATTAATTTGATATTTTGTTTTAACAATGATATTGGATTAAATATTAATTTCAGGTTTTAACTTTATGTTCGATATACATGATATTCGATTTAATATGAATTTTGATTTTATGGATTTTATTTTTAATCGAAAGTGATTTGACAATTTTGTTCTGAATTAGTTATATCAAATTTGATTTAAAATTCTGTTTTATGTTACATCAAATTCCAAATAGACTCCGATTTTATGCAATCTGATTTATGATTCAAGAATGATTTGAAATTTTATTTTGTTAGAATAGTGTCATACTTGATCTGAATTTTGATTTTTATGAATTTCTATTTTGAATTAGTCGAAAATATTTATTTTGAATTCGTTGCATGATTATTTAGCAACCTTGATTTCAAATAGTCTGTCAAAATTATTTTAAACAATGGTAGAGTTACCAAGGAGCAACCACTACACACCACTGTATGGGACGTGAGGTGTTGGTGGATAGCTCTACGACAAATTCTGCTGATATTTTGACTCAAGATTTACTTTTGAAATATCTGCATGTTGAAAATTGTTTTTAGAAAAACAGTGGACCTATCTTGGAGGAACCACTAATCGCTCGCAGTATGGGACACGAGGTATTAGTGGATCACTCTCGGGCTAGTTCTGCTTGTGTGTTGAAATTGAATTCAACTGTTTTCAAAGACAGTGGAATTCCCTTAGAGATACCGCCAAATACCCGTGGTATGGGACACATGGTATTAGTGGTCCACTCTATGGTTTAGTCTACTAATGGATTTAACATAGAAATTGAATGCAAATCTTCTGTGTTTTAGAAGAAAAAAAATGATTGCAAAGTTATCTCGATGGATAGTAGAATTAATGTGGAGAAACCGTCAAATGCCCGTGGTATGGGACATGGGGGTTAGTGGATAGCTCCAATGTTGATTCTACTCGTGCATTGAGATGAATTTCGATTTTAAGTCCGGTTTAATTTGAAATATTTATTTTGAGTATGATGAGACTTTGGAATGTATGCTTTAACCAAATTATGTGACACGTTTATTTTAAGTTTTCTTTTGCCTGTATGGAAAAGAGTGTAATTGATTTTTGATTTATTTTCTGTCCAATATTCTAATTTTATTTTCCATCAAATGTTTTAATTTTTGAAAGCCTCTAGGACAAGAGTATGATTGAATTCTAACCTGCTTTCTCTCGAATGATTTAGTCTCCATAAAAAGTCTATTTTCTGTTATTTTTCAAATGAATCCTTGAAAAGATTAAGAATACATCTATTTCTAATAAAGATATTTTGATCTCATGCATACAATGATACACGGGTGCTTGCACTCTATCTGGATACGCACCGAGAAAAATAATCGGTAATGGCGCGAGTATGGGTGTAGAGCATCAAGGGAAAACTCCCACTTACTGAGCTTCTCGATGCCCCATGAGTATCGAGGGGAACACTGTTTGGTGTCACAGTTCTGGTTTTCTCATCACTCGGACGGACCGATGATTTGTGCATATGTGTCTACATCAAATTGTTTCTGACATGATTATTTTTCTTACAAATGATTTCCAGAAAAAGATCATAATTGTTTTCATACATTTTTTCTTAGCATTATTTTAGAGTTTAACTCAACCTACAGTGTAGGAGGTTTTAAATTCTAAATTTATTCTTATTATCAATGTTTTTATGAAAATTATCATATCTTCGAAATGATTTACGTATACTGCATTATGTTTTGTATATGTGCCTTTCTGGATCGTTCTGGTGTAAAACCTAGGATTATCAAAGCACTCTCTATCTAGATATCCACCGAGAAAAATAATCGGTATTGACATGCGCATATGGGTGTAGAGCATCATGGGAAAGCTCCCCGCAATCTGAGCCTCTCGCTACCCCAAGAGTGTCAGGGGGGATGCCGTTTGGTATCACGGCTATGATATGTTTAATCTGTTTTGATTCGGAAATTTTATTATTATTATTATTATTATTCAATTATTCGATCTTAAATTATGTGATTTATCAGATGATTTGATTCCGGAAATCTCTAAACTGATATGTCTAATCTATTTTGATCATATCAAATGATTTTATTCAATCTTAAAATTCGATTCTATATGCTATGATTTATCCTAATTTAAATTCGTCTAATTTAGTTTAAAGTATTTTATTTGATCATAAATTATCAAATTCTGTTTATGAGTGGTTAATCTGATTATAATTTGTTGAATTTCGTTTTATAAGTTTAGACTATCAACTTTTGAGTTTTACCTAATAAGTTATCGGATAATATTATCCGATTATAACTTAGTTAAATGTGCATCTAAATGTTGTATCCAATTATAAATCAATCATATTCATGTTTGTTATCCGACTAACGGTTGGATTTTCTTCTCATTTTATTGTGTTTTGAAAAGTATTTTTAGGAGAATTGCGAGGACGTAATTCGTTTAAGGGGGGAAGAATGTGGCACCCCGTGTTCCATTTACTCTTACCCCAAGAGGGTTAGGGGTTATTATCTAATTTTAATTAAATTTTAAGGGGTTTTAAGGAATGAAATTCCCACTGGTTAGAGCTCGAAGTAATGAGCACAACGAATCAAAGAACATGCGAAACAGAGGTCAGGAACAAAAGTTACGACCATGTGAAAAGTGTCACATGGGAGGGACCCACTTTAAAAGATTGAGATAGCCTACCCATGTGGGGTCTAGTTTTGAAGGGCTCATTGATACGAGTCCATTGGTACCAAGATTGTGCAATTCCGACTTCGGGATAAAAAGTTATCGTGTTTTGAACTTTGAATTGTATTTAAAGGAAATAATAATGAAATAATCAAATAAAGACAGAATAGCTGACGTCATTAAAGCCAAGCCAAGCCAAGGCGCGGTCAGTGCGGTGCCGCGTGATTGCGGCCGTTGCGCGATGCGGATCCCGCGCGATCACATAGTGGACCGCATGACATGCAGCGTCGGGACGCGCGCATCACTCGTGCTGACATGATTTGGCGGTCCACTAAAAATGTGCCACATGGCATGAGCACGTGCGCATGTATTCCACCTTCTTTTGTACGCTCGCATGCCATTTTCTTATAAATAGTCATTTCCCTTCATTCTTTTGGAGGAGTTTCTGAAGTCATCCTGAGTCTGTTTTCTTCCGTTGAAATAGCATTCTTAGCTAATTTAAGGGTGTTTTACGCAATTGAAGTGTCTATTCCTCGAGTTAGCAACCTTATATAGGGGAAACACCCAGGGTAAGGGGAGGTTCTGTCAGCTGCCTATGGGTACACGAAGGGTAAAGTGTCTCTAGGAAAGGGGAGGTTTTGTCCGCCGCCTACGGGCGTGGGTAGGGTAAAGTATCTCCGGGCAAGGGGAGGTTCTGTCCATCACCTATTGGCATGGAAAGGGTAAATTGTCTCTTGGCAAGGGGAGGTTCTATCCGCCGGCTATGGGTGTGTGAAGGGTAAAGTGTTTCAGGGCAAGGGGAGGCTCTGTCCGCCACCTACGGGTGTGGAAAGAAAAAAGTATCTTTAGGGGGGATTCTGTTTGTCACCTACGGGCGTAGTGTGGGAAAAGTATCCCGGGTCAAGGGGAGGATCTGTCCGTAGCTTACGGGCATAGAAAAAGAAAAGTATTCCGGAGTTAGAAGAGGTTCTGTCCGCCATCTCTAAACCTGAAAGGGAAGACGCCTTGAGGAAAAGAGCAACTTTGAACATTGCCACTTTCGGAACTGCAGGGGAGTACACTTTTCTAACCTTCTAATTTAATATAATTTATATGAATGCACATCTTAATTAGTATATATATAATTTACTATGATCCAATATATGCTGATATGTTCCTATTCGATCTACTTTGATATATTCTGTGGTGATATGAATTACACTAAAATGCTCCATTGTGATCTAATATACTCCAATCTGATATGATATGATTAGTATGGTCGAATGAAATATGATATTATTTGATAGGATCTGATATGATCCAACATGCTATGTTGTGTGTTCTAATCCGCTCTATAATAGAGTGGGATGTGTGGTTTTGTTAGTATTATGTTCACCTATGTGAGATGTGTATTTCTCTGATTTATTGGCTTCCACTTGACTCTAATGATTTATAAAATTTCCGTCTGATTCTGAATGAATTATTCGGATATAAAGTATATGTATTTTAGCGTATATGATTTGTTGATGTGTGATGAATGTATTATCCATTAGGCAGAACTACGTTGGGATCCAATCATATTGGAATAATATCTTGGATGGTATCCAATATGTGCATAGGCAAGCAATGGAAGGGCAACATTAGGCCAATCCAAATTAGTTATAAATTTAGGTTTATTCTAATCTACACACAACAAAATGTTAAAGTTCTATAGTATGTGGAAGAACATTATGACTCTCGCACTCAGAGTCTGCAGCTCTTGGTCAGTCCAATTTTAATTCTTTCGCTTATTTAATACACTCCGATTCTGTTTTCTGAACTAACCCCCAGTTCGGGTTGGGTTTTCTGGGTTGGGGCATTACAGTTTTCTTTGCTTCAATTTCATTACAACTTAGTCTTCATATAGTTCTATAAGTTGAATTGGTTCTTTGACTTCAACAAGGAAAAAAAGCTATTCTAAAAGGGCATGTTTGGGGCAATTAAAATTGGTAGCGATCGATCTTTCACTATTTTCTTAAGGCACGATGCCTTGAGCGATAGATCGGTCTACAAAGTGATCAAATGATAAACTTTTAGCTTCATTTAACAAAGAGCTGCTTCAAGTGCCAATGAATTATTCCTCATTATGTTATGTCCAATAATCGATTGATGATACTGCATAATTGTAGTTTTACCCTTTTTAGCCTAAAGTTATTTGAAATCTCCAAAATCACTTCTAAAACCCCTTCAAGTGACTTTTATATGAGAATGTGTAAATAAACCTCTTAAATTATTAACATTCTTTACTTCAATCTTGATCCATAAGAACACGTATGTTCTTATTTTTTAAACCTTTAATTATAAAACTGATTAACCTCAATTACATCTAATAAGATTTTTAAGACTAATTACATAAGGTTTCTGACATAGTTTTGACAAACAAAATTAACTAAATAACTTTACATATGACACATATGTTCTTCCATGATTGGCTAATGAATGTTCTTGAGTTTTTTAAACCAAGGGTAAAATCGATCGATCATTTTGTAGATGGATTGATCACACCATGTAAATCAAGTTCTAGTAACTTCATAAATCTGTTGTTATGGTAGAAGGATCGATCAATAGGACAACTGCGTTTATAAAGATTGATTGCCCTATGGAATGATCAATTACTTTAACATGCAATTACTTAATTTAGACCAATCCAGTTTGATTTAGATTCCTAGTTGGGATAAACTTCCTTATTGGACTTGAAGGTGTTATATAAGTGGTCTATGACATGGGAAATAGAAGAGAAAGGGCTTAGAAAACCTAGAGAAAAGTGGGAAGATTCTGTAATGTTTTGGGAGAAAAATAGTCTTCTTCCTTGTGTATTTTTCAACAAAAATAAAAAAGAGAATAGAGTTGAGTTTAGAGTATAATATACTTGATGGGACAAAGTGTTTGCTGATGAAAGTAATTGAGAAGATCAAAGGGAAAGGAGATTCATGCTAAAGAGACTTGTCTTGAAGATCTGGATCTTTCGAAATCACAATTAAGGGAGAAGATCAAGCTGATGCAAGTAAATAATAAAGGAGTGATTGATTTGGAGTTTAGAGTGGTGTGAAGAGTCAACTGTGTGAAGAAAAAGAGGTGTCTTTTGTCTTTGTAAATAGTTTTTGTATTTCAATTTACATAGTGCATAGTTGTTCTAGACAGACTGTCTCGTGGTTTTTCCCTCGAGGGGTTTCTATGTAAAAATTCATGTGTGTTGATTGGTGTTTTTGACTTGAATGATTTCTCTATGATACATATGAATTTGGTACAGTAGCTTATATAAAATATGAGTTTTGATTTTAGTTAAGAAGGGAAAGATATATTTTGTAACTTAATTACGAGTTAGAGGCAATTTAACTTTCTCGGTTTGTATTTTTCTCATCTAAATACAAACCAACACTTACTTAAAACCAATGATGAAACATTAATAGAACTCCATTAGGTTGTTACAAACTACCTCTAGCCTTAGTTAGAGGGCTTAACAAGTCATTGTAGTAAAACTTAAAAATAAAAAACTATAAAAAAAGATATGAAATATAGGAGAAGAGAGCTTCAAAGAGGATGAGATGACCATTATCCCATGTTCTCCCTCTTTATGTAGGAGTAGAGGGGCTAGCGAAAAGGGAAAAGTCTAATCACATCCCTTGATTGATTCCTGATTGGCTGCTTGATTGGTTACTTCTTTAGCAAATAAGTATTCGTTAATCTTTCTCAAGTGTTTTAATGAGCCTCATCAACTTTTTATATGTGTAGCAATCACAACCATTAGAATGATCTTTCGTGTGCTAGCCTTAGCTTGATTGACTATCTATCCCTTTGCACATTTATTTGACCCATAAATAGTTAAAATCCTGAATTTTTTCTTGAAATAGTGATTGTAGTCATGGATATGTTCTTTCCAATTCCACCAAAATCATGCCATTAAAAATTTTCTATAAAAATATATGGCCTAAATACTAATAATTTGTCAATCTCTATGAATCAGCCCCTTCCTGAATTTGGATCTCTTAATGCAAATTTGAACTCCAATGGGTCCACATGGTTTTAGTTGACCATTCCATGTATTTTTAGACTATTAGGAACCTATTATTGGCCTTGGAATAACTTTAGGCATTTGGGCTTCACTTCCTTGTCAAGTTAGATCATGTCCAAGCCTGTTAGATATGTAATAAAAATCTAACTCATCTCTTGAATTTATTCAAATGAACTTATTTGAAATATAAAAAATCCATATAAGTAATGAATTAATATAATATAATACTAGAATTAAAGATTTGAAGACATTTAATCGAACATAATTAAAGTGCATCAAACAACTTAGGAGGAGAGACTGCGTAGGTGGAGGTGAGCACCTGCATAGCGAAAGGATTTTGAGCAACGATACATTACATATAAGGTGTTTATGGATATTAGGAGTGAGATAAATTAGTACTTTGCTCACACTTGGGATATGTTTGTACATATTCCTAGATATGTTTCATCTACAAACGATGAGGATAAGGATTGATTTTATGTACTTTTCATATTTGACAATTCATAAGTTATACTTAATTTTCTTATACTTTGTATCATGAAACTAATGGTTTTTTGTTGAGACATGCGGAAGTTACCATATATATTTATATGTTTTTATGATATTTACTTGTCTTATTTTACTTTAATAGTTGATTTCTATATTTCTTAATCACTTTTAGTCTAGTTTTGACAAAAAGGGGGAAAACAATTGTGAAAAATCATGAAATTGTGCTTAATTAATATTTATTAAGTAGTATTATGTAAGTCATTCTTGCTTAAGTGTGCAAATTAAGGATAGGTTCAAGGCTTTTCAATATCAATTCTAAATATTCTTAGAAAGTCTTTGAGAGTCGCGTTGAGTATGAATCATACTTTATACAAGTGAAAATCAATGCACTTAATGGCATGAGTTGTAATTTTTTATTTTCATACTTAGTGGAGTTTAGTCATGAAATAGCCAAAGGGGGAGATTGTCAAAGCATATGAGACATATATATTGCAATTGGTTATATTTCAATGATGAAAACTATGTTTTAAGTCTTTTAGAGTCTAACTAGATCAATGATATGCCGAGTAATTTGGAATTAT
The DNA here is from genome assembly GCA_035235625.1 of Saururus chinensis. Classification (NCBI taxonomy): domain Eukaryota; kingdom Viridiplantae; phylum Streptophyta; class Magnoliopsida; order Piperales; family Saururaceae; genus Saururus; species Saururus chinensis. The sequence continues at coordinate 13,558,326 of CP141148.1, forward strand.
AGGGCTTGAAAAATTGGAGAAGATGTGTTCTAAAAATTGAAAGTAGAAGAGTTAATCACAATGATTAGAGTTTTGAAGACAAAAGGTAAATATCAGGCACAAACTGGCACAAACACTTCAAATTTTCATAGAAAATTTCTTATATAAGTGTTGGGAGAAAATGGATAAAAATTGTAAATATGTTCAAAAGTGATCGATCGTCCTTCAAGAGTGATTGATCGGGATTGATCAAGGTTTGGGATTATTTCTGGAAGAATGAACAATTGATTATCCAATAGATTAGAACAATCAAAGTATAATTTATCATGTCTAGAACATTGAATAATCGACCGCACTATTGAAATGATTGATCAGTTTGTAAGCTTTTTGAATAAAATAGGGAACAATCAATCTCCCTATGGAACAATTGATCAATTTGTGTAGAGGTTAATTAAAATAGGTCTTTTTGGGAATAATTTCTTTCCTATTAAAACACAATGACCTTAAGTGAATTAAACCACTATATAAGGACCCAAGGATGACAAATTTGATAGATAAGGAAAGACTTTTGTGAGTAAGATAATAGAAAGCTTTTTATCTTAATTCATACTAATCACTTATGACAAAAAGTCATGTAAGGTGAATGTTTGTATTTATAATAGCTTCATAAATTCAAAAAGTGAATCTTTGAATCAAAATCACATCTTGACATAAGAGATTGGAGGAGTTTCATCAAGAAGAACTTTGATTAAAGCATCAATAAGGATGAAGGCTTGTACTATTGAAGAAGGAGACAAAGATAAGGTTTGAAAAACATCAAGATGGACTCTAGTGGCCAAGTCAACTAGAGATGAATTTCTAGGTTAGGAGGTTGGTAACTTGTGTACAGTAAGTTCTTAAGACATTATAGTGCATTGATCAAACAGCTTAGAGTAGTTGCATCATTTTTTCCTAGTTAGGTTGCCACATAAAAAACTCTTTTGAGTATTTTTTGTGGTGTGTTTGCTTGGTAATATTTTGCACTAGTAGTTAGTAATATTTTGCACTAGTAGTTAGTAATATCTTGCGTCGAAGAGGCCACAATTTATGGTTCTCTACCTTTGAGGTTTTGGACTAGAGACACTATGGTGACCCTCACAAAATTAAAGGGTATTAAACCAACAATGACTAAGTTGACCATAAAGAATAGCAAATTTGAGTTGACCAAAGAACATGAAGATAGTTTACAAGAATTGAAAACAAGGCTTACTAGTCCATTGGTATTACCCTTACCCAGAGGAGGGGAAGGGTATATCGTGTACAATGATGTATTTGAAAAAGGATTTAGTTGTGCATTAATGCAAACTAGGAAAGTAGTGACATATGCCTCAAGACAATTATGAACTCATGAGTGAAATTATCGACATCATGATCTTGAGTTAGAACCTATGGTATTTTCCCTTAAGATATGGAGACACTACTTGTATGGAGCAACCTTTCAAGTATTTACCAACCATAAAAGTTAGAAGTACGTGTTCTCCCAAAATGATTTAAACATGAGACAAAGGAGATAGAATATCTCAAAGATTACAAATTTTCTATTATGTATCATTCTGGTAATTCTAATGTAGTGGTGTGTACACTAGCAGGAAATTAGAGGTGATGATGACACATGTAATGGTGAAGAATTGGACTTGTTATGCAGTATAGCTAAATTGCCTATTGAGGAGTTAATAGAGGGAGGGAAACCATTACTAGCCAATTTTGTAGTACAATCCTATGTTGTTCAAAGTATTATTGAAGCTCAGTAAATCAATCATTGTCTGCGACTTAGAGATTCTTGAGAACCCCATTAAAGAGGGTGTCCAAGTCACCACTATTCTAAATTGCCTCCTTATGGTTTGGGAGATTGGGGTCATTGTACTTAACCTCTAATAAGAAACTCACACTAGATGACCTCACTGCTAGGCTCTTACCTTGGAGCAGGAGAGGAGGAACCATGTGAATGCTTTGAGTGCATCTTCTAACCTTGACCAGCATGGATGCTCAAGAGAGGTGGAGGTGGTGGTCAAATACTAAGAAAGAGGAACTTCAAGAAAAGGGCCAAGAAATCCTAAGGTGGAGGAAAATGCAACAACAATGACAACAAACCGAAAGGGGTCTGCTTCAAATGTGGTCAACTTGGTCACTCTAAGAGCAACTGCCCTAATGGTAGTCAAGGAGCTAGTGGCAAGGCAAATAAGAAAGGAAAGGATATAGTCTGTATTATTTCTGAGGCTTTGATTGCTGACTCTAATGGGAATAGATGGTGGTTGGACTTTGCAACCACTAAGCATTTGGCCATGATAAGGGGTGACAAGATGACTGATTTGGCTCCAAGGTAGCACAAGATCTACATAGGCAATAATATATTTTGTGATGTGATTGCTACTAAGAGATGTATAGGATCCCTCTTCCTTAGGGAATGAACTTGGTGCTGACGGATGTCCTCTTTACCCCTAAAATCAGGAGGAACCTTATTTCAGTTCCCCTACTCACAAGTAAAGGATTTTAGACTAGGTTCAAGGGGGCTAAGACAACTTTTGGCAAGGATAATAAAATTTTGTTTACTGCTTCTTTTTGTGATGAACTATTTAAATTGGATGTAGCTGATGACTCTTCTTTTAATAATGCAATAGGTAAGTTTGAATATTTGGTGTGTTTGTCTAATTGTGATTCACTTTTGTGGGACTTAGAGGTTTTGTCATATACATGTTGGCAAGGTACATAGAATGACCAACACTGTACTCCTCCCTAAGCTATATAGGGACTTACAACTGTGTGAGGATTATTTGGCAGGCAAGATGAGTAGGTAGCCCTTCCCAAAGGGTAAGTGTGCCACAAACCTTTAAGAGGTCATATACCAAGACATATGTGAGCCTATGAATGTATAAACCCAAAAATAGATGGTGCACTTTATTACATTCATAGATGATTATTTTAGGTTTGGGTATATGTACCACCTAAAGTGGAAGTGTGAAGCCTTTGAGAAATTCAAAGAATTCAAGGCTGAAGTAGAGACTCAATTAGGAAAGTTAATTAAAGTCCTAAGAATAGACAGAGGTGGGTAATACACCTATGATGAGTTTAAGGACTACTTCACCAGCCTAGGAATAACATGAATACACCTTAACCTATAATCCTTAGCAAAATGGAAGATCTGAAAGGAGAAAAAAAATATTCCTAGGCATGGTTAGATCAATGCTTTGCCATTCAAAAATAGGAACAAACTTTTGGGGAAGTCATTAGACATTGTTGTATATGAACTTAACTATGTACCAACTAAGGTTGTCAACTGGACACCTTACGAGTTATGGACATGCAAATGTACAGACTTAAGTCATCTTAGAGTGTGGTAGTCCAGATACATGAAAAAGTGTCAGACCAAAATAGAAATAAGATGGACCCTAAGACAATAAAGTGTAACTTTATAGGGTACAATGAACACTCTACGAGGTACAGGTTTGTAGTGCACTATTTTGATAGGACGGTGGGGGTCATTGAATCTAGGGATGCTTCTTTCCTAAAAGAAGACCCACACCCTACAATTCCTAGTAAGGGAGTTGAACTATTTGAAGTAGAGAAAGAACAATACTCTACTACTTCTATTGAGGTGGCTATAAGATTTGAACCTAGGGAATGTCTGAAGTAAGGGAGGTGAGACAGAGAAGATCCTCAACCTTATTGCGAGTCTTCTATGTCATGTTAGGAGAGGATAAATGAACTATAGATGAACCTTTGTCTGATGATCCTTTCACCAATGAGCAGGCAATGGACAATCTAGACTTTAAGGAATGACAAAAAGCTATTCAAGAGGAAAATGGATTCTATTATGAAGAACTAAGTGTGGAAAGTTGTTGATTGGCCCACTGAAAGAAAGCTTATTGGCTATAAAAGCATTTTCAAGGAAATGGTCAAGGTATATATATATAAGGCAAGACTAGTAGCTAAGGGTTTCACTCAACTAAGGGGAATTGACTTTAAAGAAACATATTCATTTGTGACTAGATTTACATCTATTAGGTGTCTGTTAGCTATAGTAGCTCAATTAGACTTAGAGTTGCACCAAATAGATGTAAAAACTGACTTCCTAAATAGTAGTTTAGAAGAGGAGATTTATATGAGAGTAAACAGTATCCTAGGTAATGACACTTCACTTTTACAAGGTGATTAGTGAGTATGGGTAACAACTAAGTGTGATTATTGTGTCTACTTCTTCAATGATGGAATGAATTTATGTTACTTTCTCTCAATGTTGATGATATATTGTTAATGGGGAATGATTTGAGCTTAATTCTCAGTCTAAAGGAGTGGCATAAGACCTTATTTGAGATGAAAGACATGGGTGAGGCCTCTTACTTACTAGGGTTGATGATTGACTGAGGTAGAAAAACTCAGAAATTTAGTATATCTCAGGAGGCTTACATTGAAAGCATCTTGAAGCGCTTTACAAGGGTTGATGATTGACTGAGGTTGAAAAATTGTTGATTCCCCTATTTACAAGGGTGCAATTCTATCTAAGAAAATGACACCCTCAAGTGGTGAGGAAAAACTCAAATTGGAGTCAGTGCCATAAGCACATGCTATTGGAAGCTTCATGTATGTCATGACCTGTACCCAACCTAATTTAAGCTTTGTTATAGGCTTGTTGAGTAGATGCCAAACTGACACCTAAATGTAACACTTGCAAGCCATTAAGAGGGTGTTCAAGTACCTACTGAGTACTAAGGGTATGAGACTCACCTATCAAGATGAGAGTATATCATTGGTTGGGTATAGTGATTAATTATGACTATGCAGGGGACCCAGATAACAGGAAATTCAATACTGATTATGTCTTCATGTTTGAAGGTAGAGCCATAGCATGGGCTAATAAGAAGCAAAATAGTGTTGTTAAGTCCACTATAGAGGCTAAATTTTTGCATGCAGTTTGGCAACCTCATAAGCAGTGTGGATCAAGGAATTTCCAGCTAGGTTGGGGCTAGAAGACTGATGTGATTCTTTTGTTTAGATGTATTGCGATAATATGGCCACCATGCCGACACTGAAGAATAGGGAGATTAGTACTAGGGGAAGCACATTGAAGCGCATTACTATTTTATCTTTGACATGCTATAGGAATGAAAGTTAATAGTCAATCATCTTTCTAATTCTGAGATGTTGGCGGTTCTGTTAACTATGGTCTTATCTACAGATTTGTTTGTTCAACATACTCGTAGTGTAGGAATATGATAGGACTAGACATAATCATCGTAAAACTAATATGAACTCTTAACCCATAAGTGGGGGATGTTGGACCAAGTTATGGGTTCAGCCCATATTGGTCAATTGTGACCGGCTAGGGTGAACCGGTTAATGGTCAAGGGGTCTAGGTACATGTGAGTGGGCACACGACCTCATACACATGTCACTTTGGTTTGGTAGGCTAGAGTTGCATGCATATATTCACTTAATACATATATATTAGTTATATATTAGGTTTGCCAACATTGCATATACTATGTGGGCCCTCAAACATGTGTGTGACCTTATGTAGAACAGGTTTGAATGTTCTAGGAGTTGGCTTCCCCGTGGCCATGGCCACGAGAGATGTACATATCCTCCATGGGCTTATGGACTTGAGCCTATATATATATATATATATATATATATATATATATATAGATATATATATATATATATATATATATATATATATATATATATATATATATATATATATATATATATATATATATATATATATATATATAAATATTAGTTATGTATTAGGTTTGCACGCATTGCATATGCTATGCGGGCCCTCAAATGTGTGTAACCTTATGTGGAACTGGGTTGAATGTTCTAGGAGTCGGCCTCCCCATGGGCATGGCCATGAGGCATGCACACACCCTCCATGGGCTCATGAACTTGGCTCATACACATGAATGGCATACTGCTAGAGAACAGCTGCCCAGAAGAGTCTTGTTGGGCCTTAAGCCCAAGCCCAACATGGGAGAGGGATGCCCTAAGTATAAAAGGCTCCCCTTGGTGTGGGTTGAGCCATCGGCCATCTCTTCTTTGTCTTTCTTGTGTAGTGATCAAAAGATGCTCTCTTTCCCTCATTTGGTGCACCTTGGAAAGCGTGGAAAAAAGTCTTTAGCCATGCCAAAAGGAGGTTTTATTGAGGCGATCTCTTCCATCCCATGCTACAAAGTTGAGAAGTGATCTCATTCATATCTTCAAAGAGATAATAATATCCCCCTCTCCTCTAGATTAAATTGAGATTATATAAAGAGATGTGCTTTCTTGTGGATGAACTTTGGCCACGTTCTTGGGGTCAGCCCCTAAAGGTGAATAGGTTTTAATCTATGTTGTAATTATGATTAATATTTGATTGACCTATTACTTTTGATTGTGTTTTTGTACTGATTGCATGTTTATTACTTTTGAGGGATATAAAATTGGAATTTTGTACCTCTATGTCGAAGGCTCACCATGAGGTATCCGCTAACGCTACCCAACAATATCCCATCCTAAGCATGAGCTGTAATTGCCCAGATTATAGGTCATTTAACAATTTATAAAGCGGTGGAAAAGTACGCCAAACACAAGGGCCCAACATGTCGATGCTTGAGTCCATTATTGATGTGGCAACATTTTCCAGGTACCTAAATCTATATACTACTTCAACACCCCTAAGGATTTTTTAAGTTTTTTCTAACATATTTTTCATGATTCTATTAGAAACAAAATGTTTAATCAAGAAATATAATGAGTGTAATGATTGATTCTGCCAAAACAAAATTGTAATATTTTATCAAACTTTGCTGCATGGCTAAATCACAGCCATGTTTTTCATAATAGAATTTGTGTTCTAGAAGCCTCATGTCATTTCTCAGTAATTTTTCGTGAAGATAAGAGAGTTTCTATTGGTGTTCTGGAAGGCTCTTTGTCATTTGGTATGATTTTTTCGTGAAGAGAAGTTACATTCATTGCGTATGGGAACTGCCTTTTTGTATTGAAGAAAAAAGATAAGGCTTCAAGTTCCACTGAGAAGACGCATTGTCCAGCTCGTCTGAAAGTAGTGAGCTTTTTGTGTTGCCAGGCGAAAGTAATGATTTCTCAACATTTGATTATTGAAAGAGAACGCCGAAGAATATTCTGTATACCGAATCATACTAGGCTGGTGGAAAATAGTCATTTTCAGTATTCAATTACCACAAAGGAAAATATGTGATGACCAGATTGATTTGTTGACTACGGAATTTTGCACGAAAATTCTCTTAAATCTTCAACAAAGAATTTATGTGAATTATTGATCTCTATCATTGACAAAATTAATTGTTCAATGGGGCACCTGAATCTCCACATTAAGGTGATTCTTTTCATACAACCGCATGATTGTCTCCATCGACAACTAGAATAATACTATTCACTCTAGCTAACTCCAAAAACATATCAACTCCATCCATTGAAATGCCTCTATTAGGTCTATAATAATAATATTATTAATTATATAATAATACTAACAACATGTTCAATATAGTTATATAGTAATATTCAACCATGATATTTCTCTTAATCAAGCCCAATAGGCTTTTCATGAAAAGCTTTTCAAACTGTAACACTTTTATCCTTCTTGCTAGCTCATGCTATCTCTTTGCCTCCAAATATGACTATATAATTCCAATAGTAGATTTATCATTATACCTAGATAATGATAGACTCTCAACCTAATATGTGAACCTCATTCTTATGGTACCTAGTAGGTACCCAAGCACATGTTTTATAGCTTGTCAGTGTTGAATTCTAAGGTCAATTTAGTATCTACTCAGCAAGTCTACAACAAAACTTAAATTAGGTCAAACACAGGTCATAACATACATCAAGCTATTAATATCATGTACTTATAACACTAATTCTATTTTGAGTATTTTTTCACCATTTGAGAGTGTCATTCTCTTATAAAGAACTGCAACCTTATAAATAGGAGAATCAATAGTTTTTCAACCAAAAATACCAAAGCACTTTTAGATATTTTCAATGTAAGCTTCTTGAGATATACTAAGTTTACAATCTTTTCTATTTGTATCAATCTGCATCCCTAGTATATTAGTGGTCTCGCCCATGTCTTTCATCTAGAACTGGGTAACTAGGTTTTGAACCACTTATTTAAAGTGACAATCAAGCTTGTCATTCCCCATTAACAAGATATCATCAATATAAAGAGATAGTAACATAAATCTAGTTCTATCATTGAAGGAGTAGACACAATGTCATATTCAATTACTATGAACCTATACTTACTAATCACCTAATGAAAAATGAAGTATCATTACCTAAGATACTATTTAATCCCATACAAAGATTTTATGAGTTTGCATATCTTATATTCCTCTCCAAGAACAATTGTACCACCCAATAATTTTATAAATTCTATACTTGGTCATGTGTAATTAAATGTGTTTGAAGTACATGTAGAAAATAATAAATTTGACCTTTAGCATTCTTAATAGAATAAATTATCCTATATTTTGAATTTTAGTGTGAAATTTTAGGGATAAAAACTAGACAAACCTAGTTTTGAAATGCCTCTAAGAATGTAAGAATCTAAGGTTGGATGAAGGACTTATGGCCATTTGAAGTTAGACTTGAGGCACTATTAGTGACTTGCAAACACTTGCCAATCTTTCCCTTCATCATTCTTAATAGTATAAATTTTTGTACAAAAATATTTTTGATCTGTAATTTTTTGTTAGAGCATAGACAAAAATATCTTTGTAACACCATTAAGATTGTTAATAAAAGTTTGTATAATGCAACTATGGACAGTTAAAGTCAAGGCCTATGTACTGTCATAGTTACTAACGGTGCCTGGCCAACATGTTATTGGGTTGCAGATGGTTATGGGCAGTTTTGTAGTTTTAGCTAAAAAAATTTGACGATTTGAAACTAGAATTTCGTCCCCTTTCCCTTATAAGTGACTATTATGGCCCTTAGACTCTATGTCTGTAGTGCCCCAACTTTTTAAATAACATAGAAGTAGGAGTACTATCAATTCATAATGAAACTGAGACCAAGATCAATGGTATACAAAAAGAGTTCTTTTCATTAAATTACATACTTACAAATTTTACAGAACATACGAAACAAGGCTCAATGTGCCTTAACAAAATCAAAGTGCTGCAAAAGTACATCAATATTATGTATCAAAAGAACATTGACAAAATAAATCTAAAGCATAGATCTTTCGAAGTTCTAGAGGCAATCTTCATCAAAATCATCTCCATCATTTATACCTGCATCATCTGGGGGTGGGCGAGTATATTTATACTAAGTAGGTAGAGTTAAATTCTATTAACATGCTATAACATAAAGCATAATCCAATACTATAACATCCCTAATTTTTCTGCTATTTTCTACTACTCTCTGCAATATTCTGCAGTTTTCTGCTCGTATTTTCGAAGGTAAAATTTAACACTTTGGTGTATCTGTATTTGCAATATTGTGACCGCAATAGTCGGAGTGGTGTTTAGTCATTGGTCAGTGGCCTCAATGCATCACAGAAATTTTCGGCGCAAAATTCGGACAGGACATGTGAGAATAGAAGCAAGAAAAAAAAAGAGAAAAATATATATTTAGAAACGATCGGGCGCATCTTTGCACGCCCGACCGTTTATGAACAGTGAAGGACCCCTTCACTATGTGAGGCCAGAGGCACTATTGCCGGTGGCCACTGGCTTTCCTCCAGTTGGACTTGGCCCGGCGACGTCGTCGCCGCCTCCTTGACCTGGCTCCGCCGCGCCGGCCACCACTCTCCCCTTTTTCCCGTTTTCGGCCCGATGACTGTTTTTGAGAACTTTTGCCCAATCTGCTGCCGTCCTCACCTGCATGGCCGCCAGCTCACTGCCGTCACTTTGCCCTGGTGAGGATGACCTCCGACCACCGCCATCCCGGCCTCCCCGCCCAAGCTACGCTGTCGCGAGGTAAAAACTCTGCCGCCTTTCTTTTTGTTGTTCTTTCTGTGTTGTGGCCACTGGCCATGCCGACAATGGCCAACCACCGCTAAATGGCCTTTGTCCCCACCTCGGCCCGGCAGCGACAAGACTGCCGTCTTCCTGGCCAGTGACCTCTCCTTCCGCCATTTTCCGATCCGGTGAGACCTTTTTTGGTTCTTTTTGTTGTCTTTCATTGGTTGTGAGTAACCGGAAGAGCTTTGGCTCACTGTCGCCGACTTTGTCTGACAATGGCAAGTAACCACCACTCGCACATTTTTCTCACTTCTGCCCCATTGCTCCGCTCAATTAGAAACACAATTTCGGTCACCGTTTGACATCAGACAAACACCGATCAGTGTCCGTCTAGCTCGCAGTAGTTTGCGATTGTTCGGTCACCGTTGTATTCTAAGTCCGTCCCCGTCTGGCCATTCACGGCCCTGCGATATGTGTTTGCTGCCTCAACTCGGCACCCTGTCACCCTGGTTAATTGGGTGTCTTCGTTTCTCTGAGAGGCTATTCTGTCGCCCGGCATTGACTAGCGGACAACTGTGGATGTCAATTTGGCCCTATATCGGCAAAGGGCTGCCGCTCCTAGCCTCTGCACGTCTTCTTCACATACCAGACGCTCCCAGACTTCGGCGTATGCCTCTGATCGCTATGAAGTGACCCACCCCAGCCTAAGGCCAACCCAGGTATCCCGCTTGATGTTGCATGGGCTTGGGCTGTATGTCCTACCGACGTGGGCTTTGCCCCGTCCCAGTGACACCAAGGGCCAATAATTCTGGCCCGATTCTAGCTTTGACCCCCACTTTTGTTCCTCACGACCCAGAAACTTATGGGAAATAGTTACCGAATTTCAATCCTTCCAAGGGAAAGTAATATTGTCAGCTGTTATACTCAACTATCGAAGGCTCGATTGATGTTGTACCATATCTTCCATTGTAAGCCTTGCTTGATGCACAATCGTCCGTACGACGATTTGATTATGAGTAAGCATTTAGAAATGATGCTGCCTTTGTCAACCACCTATGCCGGGCCTTAGTGCCTCAATTTGTGTTTATGGAATGACTCCACTACTAGACAATATGGCTTTTAAAGCCCTCCTCTGCCTCCCTTATGTTTGTGAGTATGCAACCAAATCCTCTGCCATGTTGTGAGGCTTTGATAATGCAGAATTGTTGCTGTTGGATGTGGTCCGCTGTCCATTTTAATGTTTTGTTGCCAACAAAGTGATTTAAACTGTTGGCCGACCTTCAATCAATTAGCCCCCATTATGTGCTTGTATTTGCCATTTCTAGTGGCACGACCTTGTGTTTGGCCGCCTTAGTGCGTCCAGACCTTTGGCTTCGAGTGAAATTAATCTAACTTTATAGAGATTAATTCCAGCATCTTTGAAAATCCTCGAGACACAACAACTCTCTCAGTGCGATGCTTTTGCCACCTATTCCATTATCGACGCTGCCACCGTCGTTTGCTCGCCATCAAACTCGCATGGATTACGAGGTAGGGGACCTTGAACTCATAATTTCATTATAGCATGCTTTGATTGTGTAGTAGCATGCTAGGAGTTTATAATTTAATGTTTTGCATGATTATGCTGTTTATAAAAGCATGTTGTATGTATATGAATTATATGCATATGTTAGTGAAGACTAAGGGCACGAAGTAAGTTGCTATGAATCGTATGTATGTGACCAGAGCATGTGATCTTCGTTGTGGACGGGTCACATGTGATTGATGGGCACGAGTAGAAGTGTTTGATTGTAAGTTTGTTGAAGAGGTACTTTGTGGGCTATGACAATGAAATTATGATTGTATGTTGGGCAAGGAGAGACATAAGATTGACAAGTGAAGGCTGGATTTGATGAGACTGAAGAATTAGTTTGGATTGAGTCAGGTGGTACATTGGAGCACAGAAAACATAAGTAATGTAAGGATGTGGAAGATTTAAGGTTCTTAACTGTAGGGGGAATTTGTGAATTAGTGAGAGTGGACAACATAATTGTACATACATAATGTATGTAATATGAATTGTAATGAAAGAATAATAAGTAAGGAATTAGTAAGGGTTTGATGATAGGACTTAGGTCAAAAGAGTCTCATTTGAGGAGTTCGAGTAAGAAGATTCAGTATTAAGGCGGATGGTGTAAGTTGTAAGGCCATAAGTGTATGATGGTAAGATTATCAGTTTGGAATTCGAGTTAAGTAAGGCTATGTAGAGATTGGTAAGGATGTAAGTGTAAGGGTGGGGGATGAGTTATGTAAAGAATGCTACCTTTGTGGATTGGAACTTCTGGATGAATGTATTTCTAGCCTTATTGATTGAAAAATGTAAGACCGAAGTAGTTCTGAACATACTTGTACATGCAAATGTTACCTAATATGAACTTGAATGGTAAGTCACTCTAATGTGATAACGATGTGAGTTTGAGACTGATGGTTTCGACAGATTAATTTCTATTTTGCGCCAGCCGATAAGTAATTGACTGAGCGTCCTTTGTTACGTCCAAACCAAGACTATAAAGGAGTCTAGTTTAGATTTCTTTTTTTACTTGTCAACTATAGTAAACAAGGTCGATCCACAGGGAAAGCCTTGTGTGACACAGAAAACTATTACGAAGAGAATCGAATAGAGAAGAAAAGTGAAATAGATAATAAGGGACAATTCAAAGAGAAAGTGTTAAGGCATCAAAAATCCACTTGTAATAAATCTCTAATGTATACTTCATTCAAATGATAACTCAATTAAGATCAAATGAAAATTGGTCTCAATCGGAAAATGTATCTTTTAAAGAACTTTGAAATAGAACAATAGTAATTGATTGTTTACTACGTGAAAGTATTAAGTGTATAATCACAGGGAATTATAAGCATTCGACGTGCCTTTTGTCAACGCTGAATCAAATAATTATATAGATTATAAACTCCTTAAATATGAAACATCAATTTAAAATGATAAAGAACTTACTTGAATCAAAGTATCCATTAAACATCAAGTACAAGCTTCATTCCTAGCCTTAGCTTGAGAGATTTAGAAAGCCATTACAATAAAACTAAAAACAAAAATACAAAATAAGAGAAGGAAATAGGAGAAGAGAGCTCCAAAGAGGAGAGAATGCCCCATCTATCACGTCCACCCCTCTATTTATAGGAAAAGAAAGGGTTGCTTCAAAGGGGAAAGTCAAATCATATCTCCAGATTTTATCCTGATTGATTGCCTGATTGGACCCATATATCTTCGGAATTTGGAATTTCTTCCTGAAATAACACTTGTAGCCACGGAAGTCTTCTTTCTATTTCCACCAGAATCGTATCAATCCGAATTATACATAAAAAGATATGATCAAAATACTAAGGCTGTATCAATCTGTCCGAATCAACTTCTTTCATAATTTAGTTCTATTCATACAAATCTCAAATCAAATGGGTCCACAAGGTTGTGTTCGACCATTCCATGCATATTTAGACCATTAGAAGCCCATTCTTGACTTTTAAATAGCTTTGGGTAGTTGGGCTTCACTTCATATTCCAGTTGGATCCTGTTGAAGCCTGTTTAGACATGTAAACTCAATTAAGGTCCAACTAACCTATTCAAAACATAAATAGCCCAAATAAGCAATGAATTAATACAAAATAGGACTGTAATTTGAAATTTGAAAATATTTTATTGAACATTATTTCAGTGCATCATCCTTCCTGGTCTAGCCATGGTGTTTTCCTGCGGGATTTAGTCTTAGTGCTATATTTTGGCCCAGACGTTTGATGCTCTGTTGAGAGCGCTCTAAGTTTCTGCCCTTCGTGAGCTTTGCATGTTTTTTGCTTACAGATGGCACTGTATGTTTTACCCAAGAGTGACACTGTAAGATTCCTGCCCAAGAGTGGCACTGTATGTTTTTGCCCCTAATTGGCACTGTTTGGCCCTTGTTGGCACTGTATGGCTCCAGAGAGTGGGCATTTGCGCGCTCAGGTAAGTAGTATCATGAATTTGCTCTTACCTGTTTGATCCTGTGCCTCATGAGCATAGGTGTGCCTTGCCTTTGGAAAAGTCCATGGTGTCTAGTTGCTCCCCGAAGGTTAAGGTGACGCCCCTGTGGCATTTGCTTCTTTTCCGATGCTAGAGCTTATTAATTATAATGAGCTTCAGTTGTTGGTAGTATGTGTACAATAGTAAGAGTAAGTGTATGTTTCAGTTTTTGAGTAAGTTGTACGTGTAAGATCCAGAATAAGTGTGAACTTCTTTGGAAGACAGTGAGAATAAGTTTATGAGAATGAGTAAGGCTGTACAAGTAAGTGGGTGAGACTTTGATTCAGAGTACGTTTATGCGTTTAAGTAAGTGTAAGCTTCTAAGGAAGATGTAAGAGTACGTTTATGTGTAAGAGTAAGATTGTATGAGTAAGCTCATACAAGTAAGTTTGTATGAATAAGGTCGTACGAGTAGGTGTATGTTGTAAGTGTAAGCATACATTTGTATGAGTAAGCTGATAAGACTGATTCAGAGTGTAAGTGTAAGAGCATGATATATGAGTAAGTGTAAGTTTAGCTTGTACGATGATTTGTATGCATGACCATATTTATATTTCTTATTCTATTTGCTTCATGTGTGATTGCATGAAAGCATCTATATATGAACTTACGGAGTTCATTGATTTAGATTTCCCCTACTAGGTATTTTCCTACTAAGTATGTAAATACTCACCCTATCTTTTTAGCCCCTTCGTTCAGAGGCTTTTGCAGGTCGATCGATAGCTATTTGAGACTGGATTTTTCCGCGTGATGGACAATTCTTCCTCGACCTAGAGTGCAACGAAATCGTTGTGAGGCTATGTGGATTTGAGTGACATGCTTTCTTGTATTATTTAAGGTGAGAGATAAATATTTTATTTTCTGGACTTGTTCATATATGTATGAAATAGAACTTTGACTGTTGAAGAACTTGTACTCAGAAAGGCATGGGGTTTGTTGTTTTTAAAGACCATGGCCATGGCAGGTTGTACTTATATATTTTCGTTTTGGGTCACACCTAAAAATTTTAGTTTTGTCGTATGTTGAATTAATTTATAAAAATTATTTTTGCACATTTTGAGTTTTGTTGATTTATTTGATTTACATCCGTATTTTGAAATAAATTATTTGTAAGATTTTCAATTAAATGTAAGAAAAAACCTTGGGCGTGACAAATACATATAAAACATTCTTCTAATAATTCATACTCGATAGTCGACTTAAAATATGATTATGGACTAACAGAATCCAAATGTACTTCTTATACAAAAAGTCAGATTAAATAATCCTTCACAAATTTCGATAAAATCAGATAAATCTTTCATAAGCAAAATCCAATAAATAATTTAAAATAAGATAAATCATCATTTACATAATACTGTCGTTACCGAAGTGATATACACCTATGCTCGTAGGGCAAAAGTATCAGATTAAAAGAGATCTTTGCACAATATCTCATTTCATGGGTGTGTCATATGCCTTAATAGCTAGTACCTAGGAGCCATAACTTTAATAGCTTTTGGGCTTTATACCAAATAGTTACTCTTAAAAACTGATGATAATTTTGGGGCTTTGTATGAAATAGCTACCCTTCAAATTCCATCAAAATTATTCATAAATATTTTTTAAATAATAATAATATTTTAAAGCTCGTTCAACAATGAAATCCCACTAAGAGGTGTACAAGATGCTATTATTTCAACGTTTGTCTGACCCCTAAAAATACCCTTTTTTAAATGATCTTTTATGAATGAATTAAAAAATTGTATGGCCTAGTCGTAGCATAGAATTAGAGGTTAAAGCCACGTACCATTTGTTCTTAAATTTGACTAGAGTAACGGCCAGCATTCGGAGCCTTATCTCATTCCCTGGCTTAAGAGTGGCGGGCAGAATCTCCCTCATGTCAAGATAAAATTTCTTTTTGGGCTCAAAATCAGTGGACTGGGTATCCCCTTGCCCTGGGAGCAAAATTCTTTTTAGGCCTAGATGCAGCGAATGGAGCTTCCCCTTACGCTAAAACCGAATCTCCTTCCTGGCTTGGAAGCGGCAGACAGAGCCTTCCTTTGCTCTAGGATGTTTCCTAGTTCTTGCCCGAAAGCAACATATAGAGCCTCGCCTACATAGTGCGCCTTTGAATTAGTAAGGATCAAGGTCATTTCCTTTTTTTAGAGTACCTAACTCAAAAAATGGACACCTCCACGATGTAGAGTGCCTTTGAATTAGCTAGGATCACTTTTTGGAAGGAAGAAATTGGACGAGAAATGGCTTAGAAATGGGAGACAGAAGTTAAGAACATGGGCGAAAATCAAAAGAGAGAGGAGAAGAAATGGTATGAAATGGAAACCCCCCATCCCCTTTTAAAGAAAAATGGAGCCCTTGGATGTGTGCTATGTGGCATGCATCCCACACCTAAAACATGCTGTGTATCAGCACTAATGCATTAGCAGTGCATGCATCAGTGCTGCTAATCGTGGTCCAAGGCTTGCTATGGCAAGCCATGGCCTACCGTTGTGCAATCCTTGCTGCCATGGCCTGCTGCTGCAGGCCATGGCAGCATACTTTAGTGTTGCTGCTGCTAATGACACAATTATCATGTTATATTTTTTCAATTTCTTTTCTAAATTAAGACAAAATTTATATAATTAAATGGGCTTAACTCCTTACCCGGATCTCGGAATCATGTGTTCTTGGTACTGTTGCGCTTGAGCCCTACAAAACAAGACCACACAAGGGTAACTTAACTAATGAAAATAAAGTGGGTTCTACCCACAACACATTTCACAAGGTCGTAGCCTACTATCTTGGTGTTAGTTTTACTCATTTTTGGGTTCGATATGTTCATCTCTTAGAGCCCTACAAACAACCTTAAAGCTCATTCAAATGAATTGCACCCAAAACATTTTTTTTAAGAATAATGGCTATTAGGCCCTAAAACTCACTAATGGGTGCACATGTTCAAAATTTCAAAATAATTTAATTCTAGGGAGTTACAAGGTCTCTTAGAAAAACCTCTCCAAATGAAGAGGAAGAAGATCAAAGGCTCTTTGATTCACGAAGAATAAAGGGAGGGAGTAAATTTCTACAGGGATTGGCTGGCATCGCGTGTGAGGAGGATTTTTTGTTACGTGAAATAAGTTGGATTGCTAACTCATTACAGCGATTTGACTTGAAAGTGCATTCATAATTTGGATTATGACATCTTTTGATATGAAAGCTTGAAATATGATTCTCAATGAACTCCTTCCATGGCAGTGTTGAGGAACCAAGATTCTATTTTGGATTGTAAACCTTGATTCTATGATTTAATTTTGAAGTGATTGCATGAGATATATTTTGATTACTTGTATGCCATGAATTAGAGTTTTTCCATCTAATAGACCTAGTGGATCACTAGATTGCTCCTAAAACTAGTACTATGACAAGTAAGAATTAAGAGGTCTAACATCTATGACAAATTTTTTTTCGATAGCGGAAATAGTAAAATCTTAATCTCTATGTGCAATTCAAGATTAATTTAACAATAGTCAAACCATGAAACATGCAAACCACACAATTACACAAGGACTTAATGTGGAAAATTCAAAGTCGAGTAAAACACAACGGCGGCCTCAATCCAAATGCAAAATCAATGCACTAGAACGATATAGAACTTACAATACTCAAAATAACCAACCAACCTTAAGACTTGACACAAACTTCTTTTGTTTAATCTTATTTTGTTAATAATACTGACCTTCAACTCTTCCTCCTCTAAATAATTGAAACTTTCCCTCTTTGTGTTCCGATCTCTATCTTCAGCTTCTAGAAACTCAACAAAAGACTCCTCCCTTGCTTAGGATTTACCTCTTCATATTCTTCAACTCCTTCAAAAGACTTTGCTGACTCCTCTCTCTAAAATTTCTGTGTGCATTATTTTTTTAGTTGGGCATCAGCATAAATTCACCATTGATAATCTCTTCAAGCTTCTTTGTGAATTATCAAGGAAAACAATATGAAAATGACTCTCTTTAATTCATGTCCAATACTTTCTAAGTTTCCCTCTCTTTAATTTCGTCATTTCTTATCCTTTATAAAGGTCTCCAAAATGAATTGGCACTCTGACCTCAACAAGGAAAGAAATCTAATCGTTTTAGGGCAACTAATACTGACAGTGATCGATCATTTACTTTTTTCTTAACATGTGAATCCTCTAGTGATCGATCTATCGCCAAGTCAATTGATCGATAAACTTTCAGCTTCATTTTACAAAGGACTAGTTCAATTGCCAATCAATCTTTTCCAAGGGCGATCGATCGATTCTTCAATGATGTACAACTATTCATCAGTGGCCAATTGATTCAATTAATATACTTTTCCAATGATTGATCAATGATACTGTTCAAAGACAAATCTTCCCTTTGTACCTTAAAACCTTCTAAAACCTCCAAAATCACTTCTGAAACTTCTTAAAGTGATTTTGGTATGAGAATTTGAACTAAATACACCTCTTAACCCATCAACATTCTTTAGTCTTCAGTCTTGATCCATAAGAAGATGTCTACTCCTATTTTTCCAATCCATCAATTCCAAACCTAACTCAACCACAACTACATCTAGTTATATTTTAAGGCTAATTACGTGTTTAAGGTTTCTAACATAATTTTGATTAAGAATTAACAAATTAACCTTACATTTGACACATATATTCTAACAATCTCCCCCTTTGGCTATTACTTATTAAAATATTATAAAATTTTAAATAAAATTAGAACTATTGACATATTGCATTGACTTTTAATTTGAACAAAAAGACTTGATAACTCAAAGGCTTAACATGGACTCATTGGGATTGATCTTGAAAAGCCTTGTATAAGCTTGTACTTATCCTACTCACTTAAAATCAAAACGATTTCAAACTACTACCTAATTAAGTATAAAGATAAGCACTTTGATTTTTATTAATCACTTGTCCCTCTTTTTGACATAAATAGACAAAAAGTTAAGTAATAATTAATAAAAATATTCAATTAAGCACAATCAAGTCACACATATCACCATAAGACATGAAAATAAATAACACAAAACATGTCTATTATCACAGATCTCTCACATAATCAATTTCGAAATACATCCCATAGTCAAATGTAATATAAACTGAACTGAAACAAATTTAAGAATAAACACATGAAAAGGTGATAAAATAGCATGAAATCAATCAAGTCCAGCATCATCATCAACATCATATTGTTCCCCCTCACGCTCTGCTTGTGGGAATCTGTCTCTGAGCATATGTCTAACATCTACTAGACCTCGTAGAATTGCATCTTGAAATGCTTTGAACTCACTATAGGTAACTGGTCTATCTTGTTGATCCTGTGGTGATGGTGCCTATGGCTCCTCTACGTCTCTCTCTTGGCCTATATGATGTGACACATATGTTGAATGAAAGCTACATCGATATGACTCATCCTAACCATCATCGGCTCTCCACATGTAGGGATGCCACTCGGGTCGGGTTTTTTGATAAACCCGCCCGACCCTAATGGGTCGGGTTTGGATATCCTTAATGGGAAAATGAATTGGGTTCGGGTTTAAATATTGACCCGACCCCTTCGGGTCAGGTTGGATTCCGGTTTTGCTTGACCCAGCCCGCTATCCACCTCTCATCACTCACCCTAATTTTTTTCCCTTTTCAATCTTCCACTTCACAATCAGTCCACCCGCATCGCCCAAAATTTTTCCCCAATCCGGCGATCCCAATCAGCCAATCTTGCCATTTCACTTCACAGTCAACCGACGTCTGCCGCCATGCCCTATTTTTTCCCCGATCCAGCAATGCCATTCGTGAATGCCCAGCCCGCCGTTGTGCCCTAAATTTTTCCCCAATCCCATTACCGTTTCATTTCACAGTCGACACTCGACCAATTCGCCGCCTCATAGGTCATCGGGACATCTTCTCCATTTCGCCGTTCTGTGGCATCCAAAGCTCGTTGATCATCTTCTCCATTTCGCCGTCCGCCGCCTCCAGAGTTCATCGAGACGCCTTCTCCATTTTTTCGGTGCCTCTTCTCCATTTCGCCGATGCTTCTTCTACATCTCGCTAGCATCTCCTCTTCGGTGCCTATGTTCAAAAGCACTGTGAGTTCTCCATTCTTTGATTTGCTCAAGATAGTATGCTAGTTTGGCCATTTTTTTGTGAATTTGAAGTGTTGCAACTATGTTTCGGTTAAAGGAGGCATTTTTTTGTGGATTTTTTGACACTCAACTATTTTGTGTTTTTTTGTTGTTTTTGTGATGTTCTGGATGATCAGGAATCATTGGTAGTGTGGATCATACAATTGATGGAAGATCAAGCTCAAACTCTAGTTGTGCAAGGAGATATAAAATCCTGGCCATGGTTTGATCAACCCACTCAAGCTCAAGCATTTACTACGCTATAACATGCAGTGAGTGAAAAGCGGTAGTCATCAAGTGTAAAAGCAATGACACATTCAACTCCATGCCTCTGCGATAACCCATCAATGCCCTAGTCAACTCACTATTCGACGAAAAATCGAATCCGTCAAAATATGGAGAGGTGAGTGGTATCTTCTCACATCCAATCACCTCTGCAATGGCCTGAGGTGAAACTCACATTTGTAAGCATCTTGCTACTCCAACCAATGCATTATCATTATCAAATTAGAGTGATTACCATTGTCTAGCTAGACGTTGATAAACAGACACACTAGAGGTGGAAATTGCCCTTAAATAATCCATCGAGTATGGACATGCCTCTATCCAATCCAAAGAAGACTTAACTGGAATGTGAACCAAACTCCATTCACACCTAATATGTCTAACTCTCTGTGGCCTTCTAGACGAAGCCCTTGGATCTCCTACTCTAGACTAATTGGTGACCTTCTACTCCTTTTCTCTTCCTATCTAAATTCATTGCAAACAAACATCCCTAGGGCTAATTATTTTAGGAACAAAGAAATGGATAGTAATAAAATCCTAGAATTTAAAAAGTCATTGAAATGTGCATTAAAAATAGATTTTTGAAATAAAATAAAAGCCTAAATTTTTTTGGGTCAGATTGATTTGACATTTTGATATAATATAGATATCAGTCATTAGAACAAAAGTCATAACTAGATCTATTGCTAATTTTGATTGAAATAGTCAAATTTTAAAAATCCCCAATTTGAAGTGAAAACTTAACCCAATTGGGTTTTTCATGAAATCTTACAATCTGACAGTTCAAATTATATGGAAACTTTGGAAAAAATAGATCAATCTATTCATAACAATCCTATAGGTTCTAAAATCATTGAAATCTATTGAAAAATTACTAAAAATGAAAATTTCATTTCGAAATATACCTTGGTCATGAAGAAATTCAAGATTTTGATCATAAAATCCAGTCTTTTACCCTGCAAATCCAAGCTAAATTGCATCTAACCAAGGACTCCTTTGTTGCTTGTTGATTTACTTGTTGAGATTATTCAACTCCTTTGAAGAACTTTGCTGACTCCTCTCTCTGAAATTTATATGGGAAATCTTCTCTTCTTAGTTGAGCATCATCATGAATTCGCCATTGATAATTTATTCAAGATCCTTTGTGAACCCTCAAGGAAAATAATAGCCCTCCAAACCAATTTATATATTTGGCTTCAGCAAGGAAGGAAATTGAATTCCGGACGTCTTAATTAGCATAACTAGAGTTGCAAGAGATTGATCATTCATTGTATGCTTAACACACAGTACTCCAAGCGATCTATCGATTAACAAAGAGATCGATCAATAACTCTCAACTTCATTTAACACACTGCTAAATCAAGTGTCAATCGATCATTCCATACAATGTTATTTCCAGCGATCAATCATTTTGTCTATTTAATTATTGTTTTGCAATTTTTACCTTAAAACCTCCTGAAACTCCTGAAATTACTTCTAAACTTCTCCAAGTGGTTTTGGTATGTGAATATTATTTGAATAAGCTTTAAAAACCTTCAACATTCTTTAGTCTTTAGTCTTGAGAAATAAGAACATGTTTGCTTCTATTTTTTAAGTCTTTCAATTCCAAGTCACACTCAACCACAACTAAATCTTATTAGATTTTAAGACTAAATATAAACACAAGGCTTTTGACATACTTTTGACAACTAAATTAGCTAACAAGCTTAGTTTATGACTCATATGTTCTTACAAATCGAGCCATGGAACTTCTTGTGTAAGTGTTCTCTTATACGGTCAAGGGCTGGTGGAGATAGGTGTGGGCCTTGAAAAACACTCAGAGAATAGCCCCCTAGTGGCCAAGAGAGGATGGTTTGTGTAGGGTATGGGACAAGATCCAAATGGGGCATAAATTGTCATGTCTGACCGGTCTAAGAGCTGGCTCCACCCAAACCCACTTGAGATCCACCCTGAGAAAAAATAGTGTCTCCACAGCGAACAAAACCAGTGGTGCAATCCAGCAATAGGGCTGATCGGCTAGAGTAGGGGGATGCAAAGTTGGCAAAGGTTGTGGTGCTGGAAAGGGCTCGACATGGCAGCTAGATTAATATGGGTGTGTGGTAGCTGGTGGACTGCAACCTGAGGGGAGGTGGAAGCGCAATCTAGCCCAAAATTGGCAGGTAGGGTGGCAGAGGCCTCTAAGGCATCCCCTTGATGGTGAAGTGAAGCCACGTTGATGCTGGAATGTGGTTGCGCTAGTCGTGGAGTAGTTGGGCAAAGGTGATATGGATGATGGAAGCAGATGGGGTGACCCAATTAGCAAAACGAGATGTGGCTAGCAAAAGGTGGCAACTCACCATTAGAACAAGAGGCCAGGAAGGGTGCAAGGGCAGCCACTTTAGAGGCCTCCGGCTGAAGTGGAGCAAGGGAATCGGCATATGAAGTGGCTTGTCCATGAGTCGGCAGTGGTGTTAAACTTGCCGAAGTAATAGGGATAGAAACAAGACTCATCAGCAAAGTGGAGGCAAGTGTTAGCCATGAGCCTCCTTAGGAAGAAGCAGCAGTTCAAGGGTGAGGCCAATTATCAGTGGTGGTAGGGGAGAGCCTAAATCAGGAGGACAGATACGTTCCTATTGGATGGCCAGCAAGTGTTGGTGAAAGTGATGGTCAATCAGCTCCAAGTGATGGTTGATCGACTCAAACTATTGGTCAAGGAGCACCAATGTGAGCTTAACATTGGTAAGTTCTTGACCTGCATTGTTGATTCCCATTTCAAGTTGGATAATTCAAGAGTAAAGCTATACGAGAGAGGGCTCTGAGATGGGTACATCTAAGAGCACTGACAAGTTCAAGGCTGAGGAGGGCTCAGGCATTTAGCGCTGATAGGTTCAAGGCCGAGGAGGGCTCAGGCATCCAAGCTCTTCTGACGTGGGTCTGTCACGACATCAATAGGTGGGAGGGCACAAGGGCACATAGGGAGGTATACTCTGATACTAGTGATGTAGACCAAGGGTCGATACAGGAAGAATTAAGGAGCAAGGGGTGAGAAGAGAGGGAATAGGGACAAAATTAAATAAAGTACTTAAAAATTTCTATTAGCTAATCAGAACAGGGGTGTTTAGTGCACTACAATTTATAGAATTATAAATTAATCCTACTAGCATAAGGAAATTAATCCTAATATAATTACAATTTAAAAAAATCACACAATCTTACTTAATCTAGGAAAGGAGACTAATCTAGGAAAGTTGAGACTAATCTAGCCATAAGGTGGATGATGGAAAATGTATGGATATGTAAGGATTTGTCATATGGTGAGTGTGGTTATGGGAAGGATGAGTTAAGCAATGTAGGCTGCCTTGACAAAATAGAGTTTCGGAATGGATTCAACTTCGGATCGGTTTGCAAAGGATGCAAAATTGAAGGATTTATTAACATAATTGTATATGCATAACTTACATTAATCAAACTTAAATCATAAACAAAACTAATTCGATAAATTTGTGAGTTTGAGACCTTAGATGTTCGACGAATTCAGTTCCATGTTGTGCCAGCTGGTAATTAGTTGGTTGTGTATTTTCCATGTCTAGCCATGGTCTTATCCTGTAATATGTTGTATTGATGTTATATTTAAGCCCAGACGTCGATACTCTATTGAGAGCATTGTATATTTTCCAATCTTGTCTTGGTGTTATATTTAAGCCAAGACATTTGATGTTATATTGAGAGCATTGTATGTTTTTGCCTTGAGTCAACATTGTATAATTCCACCCATGTGTAGCACTGTAAGTTATATCCCAAAAGTGGCATTGTATGATGTCTGCCCCTAAATGGCATTGTATAGCCTTTAGTTGGCATTGTATGGCTTCTTGAGTGTAGGCATTTGTGCACTTAGGTAAGTAGTATCATGGATCTACTCTTACCTATTTGATCTTGTGCCCCATAAGCATAGGTGTGTCTTGCCTTCAGAAAAGTCTATGGAGTTTAGTTATTCCCTAAAGGTTAAGGTGACACCCCAGTGGTATTCATTTCCTTCGTCACTAGTACTAATTAAATTGTAATAAGCACTAGTTGTCGAGAGTTTGATTGTACGAGTATGCCTTTAACTATAAGAGTAAATTTGTAAGATTCTCAGTAAGAGTAAGATTATAAGATTTTAAGTAAGATTGTAAGTGTAAGTTTTTTAGAAGGACTATAAGTTTTAGTTTGTAAGTCTTTTGAGCAAGATTATAAGCATATGGATTTGTCCGATGCTACGAGTTAGACAATATGTGTAAGGTGTATGGTAAGATGACTTGTGTGTGAGTATAGATATTTTGTATTGTGAGATTATGCTTTGTTATGCCTATTTCATGTGAAAATTGCATGAGAGCATCTATGTATGGACTTACAATGTTCCTTGATTAAAACTCTCCTGCTAAGTATGAAAATACTCCTTGCTCCTCTTTCTAACCTCCATTTTTGTGAGGCTTTTGCAAGTATTTGATTAAGAGCTCCTTGAGATGGACTCCTATTTCTATTGGTAGACTTATCTTTGCAGATTCAGGTATATTTTGACTCATTCGTGTCTTTATTAATTTGCCATGACTTGTCAGTTTTATTGTGGATTTGATCTACTATTGAATAAGATGAGAGTGGTTATGTTATATTTCCCAGACTTGTAATTAGAATAGTAGACTTTGGAATGTTGTGAAACTTGTATTCAGAGATGCACAAGATATATATTTTTGTTTAAATCTATGGCCATGGCATTTGATTTGTATGTGTTTGTTCTGGTCACAGCGTCATGCTTGAGAATGTTTGGTTTGGTCATACAATGATTTAAAAAATTTTATGTAGGAAAATGGATGTATGATGATTTAAATTTATGAAAATTATATTCATAGGTTTCAGATTTCATCATTTTTCTAGATTTCCAGTAATTACGTTGCAAAAATATTCCTTGAATTTAAAGAAATGGTTTCATATTCTCAGGCGTAATAGTTGGTATCAGAGCATAAGCAGTCTGACTACAAGTCCAAAGTCGTGGCATGGAGTAAGTTGGAAAATGTTCTTGAGGTATTGGGGTGAAAGTTTTCCCCTCATTCCGTTTCTTTCTACATTTGGGCAAAGTTGAGTCATGGTGCATTAGCTACCGAGATATTTAGGCAGTTGGATTACACATCTAATGGCTGAGGAGACCCTTAGGCTTCTAATGAATGTTTTGAGTTTTAGAAAGGTTGGCTCGCACCTTTAATGAATGTTATGAAAGCCATAGGCTGCTATCATTGAATTGGGGATGCTAAGCATCTTGTTAAGGTCATGTAAATTCGAAATGACCGGAGAGTGGTTAAGGTCACTTACGATCTGTTAGATATCGCAACTGATTAGTGAAAATATGTCAAATGTACCCACTTCCTAATTGGTCAATCTATGACCAAGGATAATTGAGAATCTTTCTTAAAAGTATATTTCAATAACCTTCACTATAGAAAGGATTTGAAATCCCTTTTTTTTTAGCAAGGGATTATGTAAGCGGTGGAGTACAAGAACTGCTTTACCTCCTTCCAGAGATTTGTGGACAAAAGTGGTTTAATGGAAGATTTATGAGTCTCTAAGATTATAGTTGCCTTTGATATAACTATTAAGACACTTGTTAATGTTGTGGTTACCACTAAATAATTTTGGAAGGAGAGTGCCAATTTGTTTTGGATTTGATGATTGGTTGATGTCCCAATGAGTAGTGGTAGACCGTCATAAAAACTATTTGATGTTTGTGTGCCCTGAAGGTTCGAATGTTGTGTTTAGGGTGTTAGCCGTAAAAGTGAGGTGATGCATTGCTAAGGATGTAGAGACTTTTTGGCGAGTTTGGTAAGAAGTCCTATTAGGGATTTTGTCTAGAAGAGTTAGACATTGTCAAGGATTTTCCAAACATGTTCCCTAATGACTTACTAGGATTTTCTCCTAATAGAAAGGTAGAGTTTGCTTATGATTAGTGCATATTGCACTCCCTACCTCTAGGGCTTTGTGTGGGATGACCTACTATTGAGAGAACTTATGTTTAAGAGGATTTTTTGACCAAGAGTATTTTCTTGGAGGTACACTAATTTTGTCAATGAAGAAATAGGTTATATCCCTAAGTTTATGCATCGACAATCGTATGTTAAACTAAGAGACTTTTAAGAATAAGTCTCTTGCTTAGGTTGGATGACTTTTTTAATAAGTTATAGCAAACAAGATTTTCTCGAGGATTGACTTGAAGTAAAGTTATTTGTAGCTTAGCATACGTGTAGAAGATATTCCTAAGACAACCTCGCGGACTCAGGATAATGATTATGAGTTTCGAAAGATGTCATTTGGACTCACCAAAACCGTGTAGCATTTATTTAAGTGATGAATGTGGTATTCCAGAAGAGTGCAAATAGATTCGTCATGATAATAAATGACATTATCTTGGAGTATTTAAAGAGTTATGATTCTTTTATTTTTTATACCACATGAAGAAGGCAAACATGGTGTAAGTAATGAGTAGAAAATCTGAGGAGTTTGGCATCACTTTTGATGGAGTAGGAGTAAAGACTTTTGGAGAAAATTAAATATAGACACAAGTTTTGTATATGGTTTTTAGTTGAATGGTATGAAGGACAATGGTGAATGTGTTGTCTAATGCCTAACTTGTTAGTGTGTTAAGCAAGGGCATTAGAAACCGCCAAGATCCCTATACCATCTAGAGATTCAAAAGTGAAAGTGAGATATTTTTGTAAGTTGCCTCATGCACAAAAGAGGCATGCGACCAGTATGGTCATTGTGGATTGATTGATGAAGTTTGTTGTTTTCTTTCTATCTTTAGACTAATGACTAGTATGAAAGGAAGATTCGAACACTAGAAGATTTGATGCAATCTTGTGCCCTAGACTGAGTGCTCTTGGAATTAGCACTGGCCATTGATTGAATTTGATTATAATCACAGATCATGAAGACATTTGGATGACCTTACAAGGCTTTGTATGAAAGAACTTGTCGTTCATCGACATGTTAAGCTAAGGTAAGTGAGCTATAGATGCTCAAATATAAATTGTCTGGCACTATGTGGATGGCTAATGCTAGCCAGGCAAGGTCTTTTGATAGCTTAGAGATGATAAAAAGAGTTTTGTTGTTCACAGGTGAAGGAATCTTGAGTTTAAGGCTGGTAATCATGCATTCTTACGTGTCTTCCCTTCGAAGGGGTTATTTGTTTTAGTATGAGATGGAAGTTGAACCCTCGGTACATAGGTCCTATCAAGATCCTGAAGTGGACTCAACCAATAGCCATATTGTTGCCCAGCCACCTCAGCTCATTGAAGTGATTGATTACTTTCATGTGTTTGTACTTCATAAGTATGTATTGGATCCTTCTCTTGTACTAAAGTACACTCCGATTGAGCTCCATCCTTACTTAAAAGTTGTTGAACACTTGGGTTAGATCCTTGGCAGGAGAAAGTAAGGTTTGAAAACAAAGACCCTTCCTATGGTGAAGGTCTTGTGGCAATAACAAGCTTCCATGTTGGTGACTTGAGATGTTGTGGCGAATATGAGAGAAAGAGATACCCCAAGGTTTTTTATTGTTTTAGCTCATATTGTATGTTGATTATGCAATTTTGGGGACAAAATTTTTCTAAAAGGGAAGGATGCAACCTCCTTGATTTTTCTACAATTTTCTACGACCTTTTTGCTATTCTTCCACTCATTTTTTGATGGGAAAATTAGATGTTTTGACATATTTATTTATTGTATTTATCCCGATATTCATGCCTATAGTCAGGTGTGAATCTTAGTCGAAGGTTGTGGGACTCGACGTGCCATAGAAGCTTTTGGCAAAAACGAAAGAAAAATGAATTGGTAGAGGAAACAAAATGAGAAGGAAAGAGAAGAAAAAAGTAAAGAGAAGAAAAAAGAATAAAAAGGACTAGGCTCAAGCAAGCCCGATCTTGAAACTCCAACAAACCCCCCCCGGCCCGGTTTTCTCTTTTTGGTGGATCACGAGGCAGCAACGGCAAGGCTGCCTCCCCAACACCAACCTAGCTCTGCTTCACCAGATCTAGCCTTCACTCTCTATGTCTTTTGAATTTTCCACTACTATGATGGGATGACAAAAGCCGATTGGGATAAAGTGGTGAAGAAAAAGAGCTTTGAGATTGAAACCTTAGTTTAATTCTCATTATAACATTGGTGAGAACATTAAAGATTATTTAAGTTAAAGACTTTGATTGAAATTGTACTAAGGAAGAAGAAGAAAGAAAACAAAGTCTGAAAGTATCAAAAAGGACTTTGATAGCCAAGGGATATATAGAGAAATATATAGTGTTGTAGTAATTGTTGAGTCATTGTAAGTTCTATATTTTATTAGTGTATAAGGTCAATTGGCCTAGAGTAGTTGTGTGGTTTATCTCAGGTTGGGTTTCTATGTAAAAAGTTGTTGAGTACTTTATCTTGTCTCAGGTTGGGACAAATTAAATCTTGTTTATGGAGGCCACATCTTGTAGTTTGTTACCTAATGAGGTATTTAAACTAGAGGCACTATAGTAACCCTCGACAAAGTAAAAGGTATTAAGCTCTCACTAACCTTGTACCATAGAGTGTACTTTGATTTGGGTGTAGGAGCCCACCAGTTGCAGAGTGAAGAAGCTTAGGTGGCGTCGATGAAGCGTAGAATGTTCTCACCACACAAAATTAGAAGAAATTGTGCTTTCCGGTGGAGGTAATTATTTTGGTCAGGTTTAATGGGAACATGATGGGTGATGTTGGTGATAGTGAAAGAGAATAAGGGCATGTTGGAGGCGGGGGGAACAACTCTAGAAATGGATAATGAGGTAGAGGAGAAAGACGATGATGAAGATGATTATGCCATTGAAAAGAGGATCGGTCTGACTGGTACCATGTAAGATTTAGGACTCCCTCAACGGAGGGTTTCCTTTCTTTCGTGTTACCACAAGATTTGATTGAGAAGATTACAACCAATATGTAAATTACAATAAGCGTGAGGACGGACGTTGCATAAGATTAGGGCAGACTTGGGCTGGCTATTACACAAAATCTGGCCAGATTTTATTAGGACACATGCACATATATGGCAAACTGGGATATACACTATTACATTTACCCACTTCTGCTCTCCGCACGCTTGCATCGATGACTGCATAGCCCTCATATCATGTGTAGTGCGAGGAGACAGGGCGAGCTCCCGTAGCATTACTCTTTGGTAATTCAATTTAACCAGTTAAAAGAGTGCAGATGCTTTGCTCATGGCAATTACAGTCACTTTATAGGAAATGTAATTTTCTAATTGTGCTTGGAGGAGAATGCTTCTAAGGATGTGTCACTTGTGCAATCATTTTCTTCCGTTTCTTGCAAAAATGCTTGCTGAACAAATTGAAGCGTTGTTTCCACCTTGGTTTCTTTTGAACAGCTAAATTGAACAACACTTTCCCGGGATGCAGTTAACTCTGGCTTTCACCCCTTAGTGGAACACAAAGTAACATCAGAACACCTCAACTGTACCTCCCCCATAATCATGAAAAGATTCCCAGCACCAACAGCTCACAATGGTAAATACTTGCCCTTGTAACATAAAAACCCTAGACATGTTCATGTTAGCATGGGCATCCTTTAGAAGATCCCTGTTAGAAGCCAAGCCACCCACAAATGCGTAAGGAGAATTAAACAGTGCTGTCCTGCCCCAGTCAGAAGCATAGCATTTGGGCGAAAACAAATGCTACCCATGAGGTATTTAATCATCCAAATCGATCTCGAACCCCATTTTGATGGCAGTTTTGTTCATGTGCTCCTTCAACACCTCTGCTGTCATGCTCATTTGCTTCTTCACCTACAAAGTAAGTACATAAACCTAATTTATTAACACTTATAACCTCTAGCTATCATAAATCATCAAAGACTCATGAATGTATGATTAACTAATCATGAAATATTACATTGATGAATGATGTGGTGATCATCTGATGGCTCCCATTCTCGTGGGTCCAACTGTGGGTCACGCATGTTCCCAATGACTCAATCATGCGTTGCACCTGCGCTGTGGCGCTACGAGCCTTTTGGAATACGACCTTTACTGTAAGTGTTCGATCATCCGCCTCATCTGTCTCAATCTACCATACAAACGCGAACACTTAATTTAGTTGATTACTACTCTAACTAATGATCAAAGTACAATGTATAATTGAAGAAGATGCATCCCTTGGTTTTACTTTGAATCTATATAACAAATCTATATATCTAGGAGGTGGCATGTTTTTGTTGGACAGTAAAAGAGGACCTCGCTTTAATTGTCCTGGGAAAACCTGCAGCCTCAGGGATCTATAAATTTGTTATAAAAATTCGGTGTAGCATTATTTTTTGAAAATGTCTAAGATACTGTAGCTCTGGCTCCTCAACCTGTTCATAGTCCAGAGCCTGAGCTGCAGCTGCCTTTTTACTTATTATTTTCCTTTGTAGAAGGGTGAAACTAAGTGGTCCCCTTAACTTTCCCTTGAACTTAGTTGGAAGCCAACTATCCTCATCAGCACTGCATTAAAAGGGGACAGATCATCGAGAGTAGTAGACCCCAATTGGTAGAAGTCCTATGGGTGATGAACACCAAGCCAAACTAAATAATTAAGAAGGATGCCATTTCTAACTCTCTGCTTCTACTTTAAGGTATTAGCACATCATTATGCTGAAAACATGACAAGACATCAGTGATTAGTAGAACTGGCAAGGATATTTCACCTTAAATATACGGTGAAGATTGGAAGAAGCCTCCTCCTGGACCTGGTCCGTCTGAGGGGACGAGGTTTGGTTCGACTCTGGGTCGCTTGTGTTTGACTCCTGGGAGGCTTCCTGCTCTGCTATCTCCCGTTTGAGCTGTTCAATATCTTTGTGGAGATTTTTCAGATAGGTTGCAGCATCCATCAGAATTGACCTCTTGTCCATCTGCAGCCACCAAATGATAGTCACATTTTCCTTTTTGATATGAATATCATCACATTTTTAGTCATCACTAAATCTGATAC
Organism: Saururus chinensis; assembly: GCA_035235625.1. Lineage (NCBI taxonomy): Eukaryota > Viridiplantae > Streptophyta > Magnoliopsida > Piperales > Saururaceae > Saururus > Saururus chinensis. The sequence goes on from CP141148.1 coordinate 13,589,748, forward strand.
CGCTACTTGGAAAAAAACCCACGAATTATTTCCACCACCCACAAAATCCATAAATAAACTGATTTCCATTACCACAGTCATTTAACCCGTGTATTATCGATGTGAGTATGATACGTATACACAATCATGCGCACACACACGTTAACTAGTCCCTCCATTACATAATGTGTCTAGATTTTCATTCAATTCATTTTTGCTTTCTAATTTAGACACTTACTACCGAACCGAAAGAATGCCATGTTCTTGTTAAAATAGACTAACCTAAAAAAAACATGGATGCCAAATTATGGCTTGGCCCGTGTAATTTCCCAATTCTGTGTACACGGATGGGAAAATAGTTTCGTGAATCATGTCGATGCCCTCAAAATTCCAATGTTGATCGCTCATCCATTAATGAACCATGAAACAATTGCTATCTCATTAATACTGCCCAACAATTTCTCAACTGAAAGCTCAATGTTAGTACAAAAATATTTTTATTTTCCTTCCGTGACATTTACATTCATAGTGTGCCAAAAAGATTTTCTTTTCCTGCTATGACATTTATTACATTCATAGTGTAAATATAGCATGTAAATTATTAAAAACAGAAAAAATATAAAATTTTAATCCGCTTAATATAGTGTGAGTACAATAAATTTATTAATATCATGAATTATGAAACCCTATTTATGTGTCTTGGCTCACACCGTGGGCATCATATCAAGATCCGACGGTGCACACCTGAGTGGCAGATTATGTTATAATGTTCTGGCTCACATTGACGCGGAAGAGCTCAGGTTCATACAAACATTTTCTTAAATTATTTGTTTTCCATATAAATTTTACTAATTTATCATAACTATATACAAATTAACTATTTTAACTAGAAAAATATACATTAAAAATTGTTTTCTATATGTACTATGCTAAGACTCTTTTGTATTAGGGAAAAAAATATTCAGTGAAATTATTCTAAGGGCCACATGATAAGCATGTCGTTTTAATAGGAGGCACGTTTAGTCCATTTATTTGTATTTAAACTTAAATAAATTAAGACATAAATTTTAATTTATGTATTTAAACATGACTGAAATATGAAGGGACACATTACAGTCATAGACCGCATAATGCCAGACTTGAATTGTCAAGTGGGGCCTAAGAGAGATCGATAAGCAACAGCAAGGTAGGCCAACGAGCGAAGCAGCAGCTTTCGTCGGATCTCCTCTGAAGCCCTCCCGGTCTCACCTCAGAAGTCCCTCCTTTAAATTGCAGCAAGCCACAGCGGCCATCAGACTCGGCTGCGCGGCCATCCATTCTGCCTCCTTGTGGAGCAAGGAGGCGTGGCTTCAAGGACGTCAAGAGCTCTCCTCCGCCGTATCGGCGGAGGAGAGATCGGGAACGTCTATCTCTCAGCCTTGTAAGCTACAGGAGCCGCTGCTTTTAGGCCATAGACATCCGCTACAGCCTCTGCGCCAAGCAGACTCGTCGTCCTGACAGGGAAGCCCAAGGTCATACGCATTGAGTTGACAAGTTTACCAAGGTGCGCCCGCGTAGGTGGTTTATGCGCACCAGAAAGCACAAAGTGCCCAGTTTCCAGGAGATTTTGTACGCGCACAGTTAGAATATTGATCCAATGATGTGCAATACCGATGTGCACGTGCAACTATGAGCTTAATTTAAAGTTCGATTATAATATAAATAAAAAATTTAAAATTTGTTAAAAAATCCAAAGATGGAGTTTTTAGATATTTTCCCCAACGAAAATGTGTAAATGAGGAGAGAGCCAAGAAGGATGAAGAAACAAACCAAACAGCTTACCTTTGACATGCAAGGAACGAGTGACCTGAGGGCAATAAGCTGCTGGTTAAGCCGCTTCCGCCTGTTCCTCTCCGAGAGCATGTTCTTGCTCCCTTGAGCACTCCCTCCATTGGTACCCTCCTCCTCATTCTTCTCTGCTCCTCCCACCTCCCTCTCCTTCCCCATGTTATTCTCCTGTAGAGCCACTAGATCATCGTTAGGAGCTTCTACCTCCTGCCACTCCATCTCCATTGCCTCCAGGTACGAGCCGTACTCCCTTGGGAGGGGCGAGAAGATCGGCCCTGCCCTGTCCGCAGCCACTGGGTCGCCGGACTCCGGCCACCAGAAGGCCAAGTCGTCGAAGTCCATGGCGATGGCTCGGAAGAGGTGACAGGGAAAAGAGACTAGGCAAAGAAGTTTCAGCTTTATCTCTGCTTGTATGTTGCTGGTCACCGGAGACGGGGTGGGGGGGACCCTTTTAATGGGCAATTTCATGATAACTGTCGCACGTGGAAAATATAATCCTGGCTTCACACACCCACAACCAAATGAAGGCACGTGGTCAGTGAGGCCCACCTGACAAGTTTCAAAATTTTTGTCATGATAAATTAATTATACTCAAATTTTCTTTTGTTCTTTGTTTTGTATAATACAGGAAGTCGTATTCAAGCCTTCAGGCCTTGTATGACCCCAAAATAGGAAATTTAATATTGGTGTAACATAAATGTTGTTTTGTGCATATATGGGTAGCCGATTGTCATCTATCATGTACTTCTTTTTTCATCTATTTAATAAAGTTGATATAAATCTCATTTATGTGAGCTGGGGTTCCCGGGTACAACTGATGGCTGACCACAAAATGATTTGATAAGCTCTTCTGAGAAAGTTTTATTTCCTCGTGATTTTATTCTGTTGTATCATATTTTAAAAAATAAAAAATATTTGTCATGTGTAAAATTGGGGGCCTCACAGAGACTATCAGGAATGGTCTTCACTTGAGATATCAATTGATGAAGAGTCCACATGTGGATCAAGGGTAAACGTTCTACTTAGATTTAGAAATAGGAAGTGATTACTCAGGAGTAGTATCTACATGATTTTCAAAGAATCAAAAGGCCATTCAGTTGATCAAATCATGGCAAAGAGTTGTTACCCTTCAAAGGGGCAAGCGCACCAGTATAGATTGTGGGTTGTCTAGAAGACTTCATGGGATCTACATATCCCGGTATTGATGCCCATGAGAAGCTTAGTATGGCCTTCGCCTTCATAGATGACAAAAAGGTAGGCCAACAAATTTAGAAATGACTAAACTTAACTCCATCAATAGAACTTAATTTGGTAGCATCCTCTAACGGGGGAGCAATTGGTGGTGTGAGAAGGATTGTTAATGTTAAAATGAAAGCATATAGTTAATGTTACAATGTGTAGATGTGTGTGTGGTGGACTTAGCATAGGAATTGATAAGAACCCTCAACTATTAATAATGTGAAAAAGAGTAAGACGGTAATTGAACTTGGGTTGGGTTAAATTAATAAACTTGCTATAATGTTCTTATATTTAATTATAGTTTTTGATCCTACTGTGTGCAATTCAATATACTAATGCACCCTAGTGATATAGATTCATCAAGTACCTAGATAATAACGTAGATGGATGGGTGGGCTGGTTCAACCATCAATTAACCCGGTTTGACCCAATTGATAAAAATGTTCTCATCCCAGTTCACCTTCTCCCTTCCAACCCTAATGCATCACAACATTTGTGTCTCCCTTCGCCTTCCCATATCTCTCTTCCTTGGCGGCCCATCCCCAATGGCCAATCTTGACATCCGACATTGACATCCTACCTCTTTACCCTACCTCTCTTACTTGATGGCTTGACCCTGAGTGTAAGAACAAATATGTCATATGTTATGTATTGACTTATTTTTGTGATTAAATAATGCTACATATGTGTAATTTCTAGTCAAATTATATCTAAAGATCAGATGTTGAAGATGAAGTAAAGAAGCATACTAAATTAGTAAATTTTGATAGGTATAAATGTCATGACTTGAGCTTTTAGAAGAGTCCACAGACCATCAACACCATCGGAGTGCACCTAAACTCAAGCTGTAACAAGACAATAACATATTCTACAAGTGATAAAAATTGAAGCTAAAACTTTAATAACCTTCATACTAAGCTTTTATTGAATCAAAATAAATTGAGTTTCACCCAAGGAGTGTTTATCTGCAACTACAATTTAACTACTTGATCTCCTCATAAAAAAAATAATCAACTACTCCTAATTCTATGATCATCCTTATAAAAGGAAACTCTATCCTTTCTTGGCATTCCTACGCATCCAAATTAGCAAATAAACCTGTGCACAAAAATACGCTTGGTGGAACAGACATTCCACCCATGAGGTAAAAGCACTATGATCATGCCTCAAATAGAACATGCATTGTAATCTAGCAATCATCGATCAAACAATAACAAATATTCAACTCTCAAATCTCAGCATGATATATTTACATGTGTTCATCATATATACATCACCATTTAATTTAATATTTACATGACCATCCACCGTGTCATACGTTTACATAATCACCATATGTAACATATCTTGTAGTTTACACATGCAGCCCATTCCCTATATTACCTAGAGAATTAGCTATGTGATCAGTGAGTTGCGCCGGTACGAATGCGCCATGGGTGGTCATCCGCATGCACTCGGCATGACCCGTGAAAAATGAGAGGGAACTGCCAATGGCTAGGGTCCACCTTCATCCCTACGTGGCAGTTGGGTAAAATTATTATCTTGCTCTTGATGTTAAGGCACTACTCCCTAACCTTAACTCCCCTTGTCAACCTCTCACTCTTAGGTTGGTTCTTAATTCTTGGTTTACCATTTATGCATAAAGTTCATCTCACATGCCCATAAAGAGATCAAACAACATGTCACTTACAACCAGAAGATTCATCATAATATCACCACCTGACAGAGAAATAACATTTGAGCATATTATTATTGAAATCAACCACATATCAAGTATTGAAGTAAAGATTTCTCAATTAATCAACTTGCTTGTCTCTTAATACTTGAGAAAAAGTTGATCTTATGAAAAAAAAGTACTTGGGATCACTCAGAAACGTACTCACAATACCCACTTAAATACAACATTCTTCAAGGTAACAAACAAAAATAAAGTACAACGCCAACAATGGAGTCTTATAGATCACCATTATAAAGAAAACTACCTAGTGCACCTATAATAGCATGTATGTAACATAAGAAAATTTATTCTGCATTCAATCATTTCCTCACAGCTCACAAGTTGACCCATATGCATCTACCCCATAACGTTGGAAATATAGTATGCAAGAACAACCATTGGAACCAAGAAATAAAACATGGAAAGAATAACAAATCATTAGTAACATTTACACAAATCAATCCACCACTGTCAAGATAGATTGGGAAGGAAACCTTCATCAAAATTCCCACCCAACCACACCTATTGCGGGACATAATTAGAGCAAGAGCAAAACATTAAACCATCAATAAAATATATCACCCTCAACCCATCACCAAAAAACCTAAAATGTATACAGTTCACATGGTGTATTACTAAAACAAGGATTATGAGTAATTAAATGAAGGCACCAAGTTTTCTACATCAACAGGTTAATGTTTTTCCATGTATGAATAATCACACAACCATGAGAACGTAAATAAGGGAATTTTGAGTAAGACGTACACTAAACAAATTGAATAAAACATGAAATAAAATAATTCTCAATAGAACATGTGTTAAATAATTTTTAACAAAGCATATATACTCAAATTAATTTCACATGTATATATCACCACAAGGCAAACATAACGATTTATGTCATGAGAACAATTCATGTATTATGTGAAGGTCCTCACCTTAGCCTACTCCAACGCCTAACATCCAAAAGCTAATGCTCCTCTCTAAAACCTAGCATAGAAATTTCAATTCTAACCTCTAATTAGTGGCTAAGAAAACACAAATTAATTGGCTAAAATATAATAGATGGGACATGGGTTTGGGCATTCTTTTGTGCCCAAAAACCTGCTGTGCATAGTAATTTCAAATTTGGGGAAAAGGGTTAACCCAAATCAGGGAGAGAAAAACAAAAATTTCACCCAAAAAGCTTACCTTTTTGTCTATCCCTTGCAACCCAGCCCTTCGCCACTCAACCCTCGCCTCCAAAACCATCGCCGGCCGCCTCAGCCCACCAAAATCCTCCCAACACTGCTGCCCTCCGGTTTGAGAGAGAAAAGGGCAAGATGGGGCGAGTTGTGTGCAAGGAGGGAAGGGAGAGAAGAGGGAGAGATGGGCTGAGAGAGAGAGAGAATGTAGGGGGAGAGAGAGGAGGAGTTCGCTGGGAGAGGAGAGCTTCTCCCTCCTTGGTGTGGCTAGGGCTGGGGGATGAGAAATCTTCTCTCCCCCTGACCCTCCCAAACTAAAACACCCGACGGGTCTGAGTTGTACTCAGACTCGGACCAGGTTCAAGTTATTCTAAAACAAAATTGTTGGTTTACAATCCACCCACCTTAAAATGAACTTTGCCCTCGAAGTTAAACTCATATTAGCAAGGAGTTGAGGGTATGTCCCCTTGATGGCATCTTCATGCTCCCATGTACTTTCCTCAATTCGATGATTCTTCCAAAGAACCTTGACTAGGGTGATATTCTTTCTTCGCAATGGGTGCTCCTTCATTTCCATAATTTGAATAGGTTCTTTAACATAAGACATGTTTCTTATACTTCAAGAGATTCATAGCTAACAACATAAGTAGGATCTCTATTGTACTTCCTTAACATCAACACATGAAATACGTATTAGATGTTAGAAAGCTTAGGAGGCAATACAAGACGATAAGTTGCTGCTCCAATATGCTCTAAAATTTCAAAATGACCAATGAAATGAGGAGACAACTTCCCCTTCATTCCAAAATGCATCACACCCTTTCCTAGAGATAGTTTTAAAAAAAATGATTTCCCAACCTCAAACTCCAACTCTCAACGTTGATTATCTGCATACTTCTTCTATTGAGTTTGAGCTCTCTACAACTGCTTGTGAATAGTTTGAACGATCTCCACTGACTGTTGCACTAACTCTAGGTTAGTTAACTGTCATCCTCCAATCTCTTCCCAACATAATGGTGATCGACATGGTCTACCATATAAAGCTTCGAAGGGTGCCATCTCAATACTAGCTTGATAGCTATTATTATAAGCAAACTCAACTAATGGTAAATGACTAACTCAATTACCTCCCCAATCAAGGATACATGCTCTAAGCATGTCTTCCAATGTTTGGATGGTTCTCTCTGATTGACTGTCAATTTAAGGGTGGAAGGCAGTATTAAAGTGAGTAGAAGCGCCCACTGCATTTTCAAAACTTTGCCAAAACCTTGATGTAAATCTGGAGTCTCGATCTGATACAACCGACATCAGTACTCCATGCAATTGAATAATTTCCTTGACATAGAGTGGCTAATGAATCTAGAGAGGCATTTGTCTTAATAGCTAGGAAATGGGCTGACTTTGTAAGTCTATCAACAATTACCCAAACTGCATCATTTCCCTTCAGTGTCTTTGATAATCCCACGACGAAATCCATAGCAATGTTTTCCCACTTCCATTCTGGTGTTGGTAATGATTGTAGCATTCGTGGTCTCCTATGTCCTACTTTGACTTGTTGGCATACTAGGTATTTAGAGACAAAGGAGGAATTATCTCTCTTCATGCCATTCCACCAAAAGCCATGCTTTAGGTCATGGTGCATCTTTATGCTACTTAGATGAATAGAATATATGAAATTATGAGCTTCAGACAATATTTCCTTCTTCAATTCTTCATTGTTGGGCACGCATAACCTTACCACAAATAGCATAACTCCATGAGGTCGGACTTCAAAACCTGGGCATGGCTTGTGTGAAATCTTCTTCTTTAGTTTGAGCATCATCCTTTTGAGATTCTTTTACATGAACCAATAATGATGAGCTAATAGAAAGATGTGCTAACAACTTCCTTATGTCATCGACTGACAACTCTAGCTTGCATTCAGAAATTACCTCATGTAATTTCCACTGATGTTGTAACGTCTGGGAATTTTCTAAATTCCTAAAGTTAACCACGAGAAGTTAGGGTGTTGGACCCCTTGACCTTCTCGTTAGAATAACTTAATCAATACTTACAATTGGCTGAAATCTATATGGATGGAAAAGAGACAAAGAGAGCTTCGAAACGCCATCAAGAACACGTGAATCGGAGTCCGGATGAGGGAGATACGACTGTTCAAAGTTGAACATATCGTATAAGGCCCGTTTACCCAATTTAAACGTGCAACTGGGCCGTTTAAGTTGTTTTGTGGGCCCGATTATTTACTGTTCCGAAATTGTGTTTTTGAGGCCCAATTTCTCATGGGATTAGGAGCCCTAATCCCATGCCTATAAAAAGAATTAATTAGGGCTTTTGGGGGAGAGCTTTGGACGGTGAAGGAGATGAAGGAATTTTTCAGCAAGACTCTGGCGAAGCGTTGGTGGCGGTGGATCGACAGCAAATCAGCAATCAAGGTAGGATCATCATGTAAACTTGATTATCTTGCGTGATTAAGAAGTTAGGCGTGTAATTGTTTCGATTTCCAAATTTGTGCATTAAGCCCTAATTGGTTAAGGAGTTGTCGATTGATTGGCTCTAGTCGGAAGCACAGCGCCGCCCGCCAGCAGTGGGGACTGAGTCCCTCAGATTCGCCACCTGGTGGTGAATAGGGCAAACCCTGCCCTGATTCAAGCCATGGCTGCTGTGACAGCCGCTGGTAGTTCTACCCGTGGGCGGATATGGCAAAATCGCCTATGACCATTCTTTGGTCGGCGGCCTCTCGATAGAAGCAAGATTGGGTCCACCAGATTCGCCGCTTGGAGGTGATCCGATCAGACCCTGCCTTGCCCCTGGTCGTGGCCATTGTTGCGCTCACCGGCAGCCTGAGTTTTCTGTGAGGTGGAATCAGAACTTTGTGGAATGGACTGGTGTGCCACTGGCTGACGGCATCGGATCCAGGAGGCCGGATGCAGTTGTTTTCCCTAGCAGACTTTAAAATCTGGTGGCTGGAGGGCCAGGCCAGCGGCGGTTGGGTTTGATTCAGCCGCCGCCCGCAGCCCTGTGGGCGTCTTCATGAGGAAGACAACCTGCAGGCGGCAGGTCTAGCCCGATTCCGGGCTGGAACTGCAGACTCGACCTGGGTTAAAAAAAAGAAAATCCCATTGAACCGGGTCCGGTTCAGTAGGGTTTAGACTTTGAGAAAATTCATGAAAATTATACAATGTCTAAGGGAACATGAGGAGTAACTGGACCAAGATCCTTAGAGGTGAAATGTAGCAATATTTAATTATTTGTCTCGTACTCCAGTTCTGGGTGATGTTGATGTTAGAAAATTTTAGAAAAATTACTAATGGACTTTGAGAGATAGACAATTGTCCTGACCAAGTTTTAGGCCCGGGGAAAATCTCAGGGACTGTAAAATAACCCTTTTACCTCTTATGGTTAAATTATTATTTGAAAACCACTTACCCGACTTCATGGCTCTGGTTTAGTGGCCTATGGGTGATCTTAAAAGTTGGGAAAATATCCACTAAGATTTTAAGGTGTATCTTAATTATGGACTAAACCATTTATGAGGAAAAAATCTCAGTGAGTGGTTAATTGACCCTTTTGCCCTTAGGGTTTATAGTAAACTGTTACTCAAAACCTGGGTCGGTTCAAGGGGTTCACGACCCCATAATATGCCAGGAAAATTACAAAGAGTCCATGAAATCAAGTAGTACCCTTAATTTTAATTTTGAACTCATTGGATGTCAATAAGGCTTTAAACCAAATAACAGAAATGGCCCTTTAAGTGGACTTGCTCACATTCGTGTGAATGGAAGGGCGGGTTAGCTTGAGAGTGGAACCTCCATAGAGGATCATGACTTAAAATAAATAAAAGGGTAGTGAGATGACCAAATGACCTAAGAGCGAGTACCATACCCTAGGTGGTGGAATTACCCTAATGCCCTTAAGGGCAGTATGTTCCATTTCTATCGAAACTAATAACCTTAGCACTAAGTGTTAGGGTACGCTATAGTGACGTAGAATGGTTTCAAAAGGAAGGGGTGTGACTAGTAAGTAACATGAAGACCTTGTCAGGTCATAGTGTCACAGGAAACAAGGGGAAGAACCCTAATTCTCAAGGTTTAAGGCAGTGTATTACAAATGTCTACAACCGAGTACATCGAACAACTAGAGTGTTTTACATGTAACTCATGGGATGCGTTAGAGTTGTTTACACTCTTGGGCTTGAACTAGCTGAGCCCTAGCCCTGCAAATGAGTGCAACATGCCTTTAATCATTATTTATGCACTGGTGTGAATGCATGTAATTTATGTTGATTGCGCTGATGCATATTTTTCTTGTTGATGCTTTAATTTATATCGGTAACTTAAGATTAATGAAGTTTAATGAAGAGACATGGGTTGTCATTGGATTGTGGGGAGAACACCTAATCAAGATAATGACTAAAATACCCTCTTTAGGGTTGGGACAAGTTCATGGAGTGAATAGGGCCCTAACATAGAATCTTATCTTAATTAATGAACCGAGGGTGATTTTGGGATGTTCTTCGAGTCATACCTCAGTGGATGAACTATTTAGTGAGCCGATTCACAAGGTGAAGAGGACCCAAATGGTTGAGTGGATACTTGACTATCGGTAACTTAAGATTAATGAAGTTTAATTAAGAGACATGGGTTGTCATTGGATTGTGGGGAGAACACCTAATCAAGATAATGACTAAAATACCCTCTTTAGGGTTGGGACAAGTTCATGGAGTGAATAGGGCCCTAACATAGAATCTTATCTTAATTAATGAACCGAGGGTGATTTTGGGATGTTCTTCGAGTCATACCTCAGTGGATGAACTATTTAGTGAGCCGATTCACAAGGTGAAGAGGACCCAAATGGTTGAGTGGATACTTGACTGGATGAAAATAATCTAGTTTAAGTTTCAGATGTTTGGGGGAGTTAATAGTCATAAGGGCCTGAGGCTTCTATGGATACATTAGTGATGACTTATAAGACATTTTCTCCTAAAGTTGGGATGGTGGAGATTGAAATATGCTTTTTCATCGCCACGACGGTTTGGGTATTGACAAGAGAGTCTTTACCGCGGGTCTCTCGCAGGTCTTCCCAGGACTATTTAGTACATACAAAAAGCGGAGTTGTATGAGCATCATGGAAGGCTTGTGCTTCTCGCTAATCTGTGTCCATGAACACAGTTGGGATCCTCTTCTCCAGATTCGTGGCAGGCTATTGAGAGTCCTAGGGATTTGGGTCAAGCTGCCGTTATGTAATCTACTCCATGGTTGGAGTACTATGTCTGGAGATTTCTCGAGGGGCGAGTCATCTCTGAGTTATAGATTTGATAGTATTAATTATCGAACAAGGGATGTGAGATAATTAATAACATTGTTGATATTGCTTGTTAATTAGACAAGTGGAATGATTGACTTACTAAAATGTAGGTTGGTTAAAAATACCTACGCATTGCACAAATGATGCTATGCTTCTTAGGATAGAGTAGTTTCTAGGCAGAACTATGTCTGGATCCGATCTTGTTGGAAACATTGGAGATGTTGTTTGATGAGTACGTAGGCAACTAACATGCCCAATCTGAAAAATATTAATAAAACCTTTTGTCCTTTGGAAGCTCTTCTCCTGAAGGCGGAGTGATTTCATTGTTGTTGTGGTTGTTTTGTTTGATTTGTTGTTAATTCTCCAGGTGACGACAAGTAAGACCAAGACAGGCGAGGACAAGAAGTTTCTACATTTATGATACTTTGGTACGTTAGTGTACCTTTAACGTGAGAGTCAACTTGTTATTTATTTTCAGATGGATGACAGACTTGTACTTAGATGGATGAGCTGTTGTTGAAATTTTGAGACGTGTAAATATCATATGATTTGATATCCGTATTTGTGAACCCTAGTTATTATGGCCTGGATATTTAATCGAATAATTTATTTTATATTGAAGGAAAAAAATTTATTGCTATTTACCATTTGTGCTATTTAAAAATGCTTTTAAAAATCCGGGTCGTGACAGATGTAGTCTTGTGACTCTTGTCATAGTAGCATTATAGGCTGATTTCCGGCTAAGTGGTGCATCTACTACTACATTCGCTTTGCCTGGGTGGTACGCAATGGTGAAATTGTAGTCTTTTAAGAGCTCAACCCACCTCCCCTGCTACATGTTGAGGTCTTTATGAGAAAACAAATATTTAAGACTTTTATGTTCAGTAAAAACTTCAAATTGAGTGCCATATAGATAATGCCGCCAAATCTTCAACGTGAATACCACTGCTGCAAGCTCCAAGTTGTGAGTTGGGTAATTTCGTTCATGTATCGTCAATCGTCTAGATGCATATGCTATGATCTTCCCATGCTGCATAAGCACACAACCTAACCCCTTCTTGGATGCATCGCTATAGATGACAAATCCATCTGTTCTGCTAGGTAAGGTCAACATTGGTGCAAACGTCAATTTCTCCTTCAACTCTTGGAAGCTGGCTTCACAATCATCGCTCCATTTGTGCTTGGCATTCTTCTGAGTGAGCTTTGTAAATGGAGTTGCAATGGTAGAGAATCCTACGATGAATCGCCTATAATATCTTGCTAATCTTAGGAAGCTTCTGATCTCTGTAGCATTCTTTGATCTCTCCCACTTGAGCACTGCTTCAACCTTGATCGGATCTACTGCTATTCTGTCTTTGAAGATCACATGTCCCAGAAATACCACCTAATCTAGCAAGAACTCACATTTGTTAAACTTCACATGCAATTGGCGCCCCCTCAATGTGTGCAATGCAACACGGAGGTGTTCCTCGTGCTCTAATTTGCTAGAAGAATAAATTAAAATATCATCAACCAAGACGATGAAAAATTTATCCAAATATGGGTAAAAGACCCTCTTCATCAAGCCCATAAAAGAAGCCGAGCATTCATTAGTCTAAAAGGCATAACAAGGAATTCATGATGCCCATAAATTGTATGGAAAGCCGTCTTTTGAACATCCTCCTCTTTGATTCATAACTGATGGTAGCCTAACCTAAGATCAATCTTGGAAAAGACTTTGGCATTTTGAAGTTGATCAAATAGGTCATTAATTCTTGGTAGTGGGTGTCTGTTCTTGATTGTCACATGATTTAATGGTAGGTAATCAGTATCCAACCTTAATGATTCATCCTTCTTCCCTATGAATAAGACAGGAACACCTCAAGGTGAGATGCTCGGCCTAATGAAGCCTTTCTCCAGCAACTCCTACAATTGAGTTTTGAGCTCCTTCAATTCAGTTGACATCATTCTGTAGGGGCTTTGGAAATCAGTGTTGCCTTGGGCAGTAAGTCGATATTGAATTCAATTTCTCTAGTTGGTGGCAATCCTGGCAAGTCATCAGGGAATACATTGGCATACTCCTTAACTACCTAAATGCCATCAATATTCACATTAAAGTCTCCTTCAACCACGACACTTGCTATGTAGGCCGGATACCCCTTGTGAATTAATTTCCTAGCCTTAATTGCAGAGATAAGAAAAGAACTATTGACCCATCACATTCCCTGAAATTGAAAAGGTTCTAGACCTAGAATATTGAATGTAACCCTCTTCTTTCAAAAGTCTAAGGTAGCATGAAACCTAGTCATCATATTCATCCCAAAAAGTACATCAAAGTCAGTCATGTCCAGAATTATCAAATCCATTGACAAGTCTTCACCTCCTATGACCAACGGGACATTCCTAAGAAATTCATTTGCCCTCAAGCCAGTAGACGGTGTAGCAATAACCACTGTATTAGGAAGCTTCTCCTGTTTAACTTCTAACTCTAGAGCAAACTTAGGATAAATGAATTAATGAGTGGAGCCATAATAAAATAAAACATTTGCTTCTTTCGAAGCAACAATAAGGGTATGTTCAATAACAACATTCAAAATTTTTGTTTCCTCTGCTATAATTGCATGAACTTTGCCTAGTTGATGGTGAGGGGGATGATGCGGTAGACAATGCAATTGTTGCAGATGATATAAATGTCGATGATGACAAGCTGCCATACTATGATGAGGAGTTGTCAATCTATGTGCATATCACAAATGAGTAAATAGATGAGGCAGTTAATTGGGGTATGGATATGGACCAAGAGTCAAAAGAAGAGTTAAATGGTGGGTGGATATTTGAGGATAGAGAGGCATTCATCACATCTTTGAGGGAGTTTTCAATTATGAATCATGTCCAATATAAATTTCTGCTTACAAGTCTGAGTAAATATATTATTAAATGCATTGATAGTGCTTTCTCCTAAAGAGTTCATGGATCAATGAGGAAGGGCTTAGGATACTTTAATTTGAAGGCATACACTGGTGACCACACTTGTAGTAATGCCTATCTTAGTATTGATCATAGGCAGTGTAGTGCATCATTTGTTTGTAGGGTCATAATGCATGTTATCAAAGTTGAATTAAATCTCACACCACATGATATTATTCAAAGAATGAAGGAGACATTCCATGTGGATATTTCTTATAAAGAGGCATGGGTGGTAAGGAATATGGCCATGAAAGCCATTTATGGGGATTGGGTTGAATCATACAAATTATTGTCAATGTACCTCAAGGCAATACAAGATGTGAATCTTGGTACCTATATGAGTTGGAGTCAAAACAAGAAACTGGTAGCAAGTGTTGGAGATTTGAGCATATGTTTTGGACATTTGGGTCATCTATAGTGAAGTTTAGGCATTACATTCCAGTGATGGTGTCTATGTCACTCACTTGTACGACTAGTATCCTGGAGCTTTTATGGAGGCAACAACTACAAATGGGAACAAGGGGTTATAAGCACTAGCATTTGGGATAATATCAAATGAGGCTTATGAAAATTGGATATGGATCTTAAGCCAATTGGGGGAGAAAATAATTATGGCTATGACACATGTCACAATCATTAGCGATTGGCATAAGGAGATTCAAAAGGACATGCTTGACTATTTTATCCTCCATTCTTCTACCATCGATATTTCATCTATCACATAAAGGCAAATTTTAAAGAGAAGTTTAAAAATGATACATTGACAGTTATGATTGGGGCAGCTGCATGTTTACTAACAATTTAACAATTTGAAGTTAAAATGGTCTTGATTAGCAACGGAAGTCAAAGGGCAAGACAACTCGTCATACGAGAAGGATTACTCCCTAAACAATGTACTCTTTCATACGATGGTTTTAGAATAGAATGATGACTAAAAATATGGCAGAAAGTTTAAATAGCATTTTGAAGGGGGCATGGGCATTACCCATGCAAGACTTAGTGTCAACCATTTTTTATTGGGCAATCAATTCTAGTGAAACATGAGAGTTCAATATCCAACTAATATCCGACTGGACGACGATAGTGGCTCACTATATTTTTCTTCAAACTTCTCCTTCATAGAAGTGAGAATCAAGAGTTCTACCCTCTATGTGGAGGAATTTCTAATTAACAATGGAAAAAAACTATCTACACATGAACTATCAATCTATCAGGTTATCAATCAATCCAATTGTGCAAATCGTACAATAATAGGGAAAGATTTAACATTAAAAACCCAACTCGGGTGAAAAACCATGACAACCTCACAAGGCAAAACCAATGCACTAGTAAGATAGAATTTACAAGACACAAGAATAACCAACCAATCTCCAAACTTAACACAAACAAGAACACCTTCTCTTTGTTCAATCTTATTTATTGTTGGCCTTCAATTCTTCCTCCTTAGAATCCTTGAAACTTTCATTCTTCATGTTTTGTTCTTCTTTTTCTTCTTTGTCTAGCGAATCAATCAAAGACTCTTTCTTTGATTGTTGATATACCTTTGAGATTCTTTAACTCCTTTAAAGAATTAGTTTTGTCTCCTCTTTTATTTGCTTTTTGAGAAACTTCTCTTTCAGTTGTGCATCTTTATGAATATATTATTAACATGTGCTTGAAGCTTTTTATAGACTCTCTAGGAAAACAATGATGAAAGACCTCTCCTTTCATCACGAATATTTTCTAGGTTTTTCTCTTCTCAAATTCATGATATCATAGCCTTTATATAGGTCTTTAAGTCGGTTTGGGACTTTCATTTCAAGTGGAATAAAATATATTTCGAAAAGGCTTGAATTAGGTAACTAGAATTGCTAGCGATCGATCACTCCAAACAGCGATCAATTGTCCAATTTTTTTAGGGCATGTTACTTCGAGTGATTGATCTCTCAATACAACTATCAATACATAAACAATCGACTTCATTTTACAAATCATGTCACTTATCAACTTGAAAGAAAATTAATTTTATTCTGTCTCAAAAGCTAAACTAATAAGAAACAAAACTCGAAGCAAATTGTAAGCAAAGAAAAATGCTACACTAATGCTTTTTGTGTTTTTATTATATTCTATTTTTTTATTTTTTTTCAATCCAAAACCTATGAATTAAAAAGATATGAAAACAAAACAAAATGTAATAAAAACTTAAAACATGTGTTGTCCAAAAGATAAAAAGTATTAAATTATGGACAAAAGCAATCTCTTTACTTAGAGATGACTAGCTCCTTAACTTTGTCTAGCCGACCTATCCTAAGGCAATCTAGGGTTCTTTTAATCCCTATATCAACTTGGGATCAAAAGTTCTCTAAGACATCTTTTCTAATCCAAAATAAAGTTTTATTTATAATTTCTTGAGTAACCTTCTTGAGTGTAGAATTTTGTGTGTGCTTTCTAATCCATGCACATTTGGCTTTAGGTTTCTTATGGTGTGAATTGGCTTCTCTCCTCTTCTTAGGCAAATTATTTACGTATGAATCACTCTAACTTTCCTTAGTTTTACATTTTTTAATGACACATTGACTAAGGCAATTTATATTGTGTTTCATAGCTTGAATTTGTCTAATTAAGGACTTATGATTATCACTCTTATGATGTCCCTTCCTATGGTTAAATTTGTGGAACAACCTTCCTAGTGTGCATGGGTTCTTAAGCTTTGACAAACTTAGTGAAACCCTTGAAACTAGTATAATTTGACTTTCTATACCCTAGTCTTCGTTTATCACTACTAATATTTTGTCAAACTTGCCTTGCCCTAAAGTAAAATATTTTAATTTTTCTTGAGAAATTTTCAATTTACTCCCTATATCTTTAATCTTGTTCAAATAAGCCTTATTTGTCTCTACTCTTTCATGAATTTCGTTCTCTAAGAATTTTATTATCTAAAATATTATTTTTCTCAAATATGAAGGCATTAACTTTTTCATTAGTAGACACAATTTTATCTTATAAAGATCTAGATTTTATTCTCTCTTCCTCAAGTTCACTCCTCAAAGTTTGGACCTCTTTCTCTAGTGATTCCTTGTCTTCATCAAATTTAAATTTGTCAATTGAAATAGATTCAATTGTCTCCTCATTCAATTTGACAATCGTCTCTATCTTCTTACACTATTTACTCAATTCAATAGTTTGTCTAAAATAACTTTCAGCATCAAAATTCTTATCATTACTAGAAGAATAATAAGACATGATGAATCAATAAAGCATAATTAAACAAGGTCAAACAAACACCACAATCATTAAAAACACACTCTTTTGAAAAATTAAGCAAGATAGACACAAACTAGCATGCAAAATTAGATTGGTAAATGAAACAAAAGTAATTGTTTAGGAAAAATCCCCAACTACTACTTGATAGTTTAATATCCAACTATATAGAAATAGTGGATCACTAGATTGCTTTAGAAACTTGTACATCATAGAAGTAAGAATCAAGAGTTCTAACTTCTATGCACAGGAATTTCCAATTAACAATGAAAATAAATTATCTATGCATGAACTATCGATCTACCAAGTAATCAATCAATCCAAGCATGCAAACCACACAATAACACACATAGATTTAACATTGAAAACCCAACTTGGGTGAAAAGTCATGACATCCTCACAAGGCCAAACCAACGCACAAGAAAGATAGAACTTACAAGACACAAGAACAACCAACCAACCTCTAGACTTGACACAAACAAGAACATCATCTCATTGTTCAATATTCTTTGTTGTTGACCTTCAATTCTTCCTCCCTATAATCCTAGAAGGTTTCCCTCTTCATGTCCTATTTTCTTCTGGCAACTAAATCAAAGACTCATTCTTCGATTATTGATCCACCTTTGAGATTCTTCAACTCCAATAAAGAATTCATTGTGTCTCCTCTTTTGTTCGTTGTGTAAAAATCTTCTCTCACTGCAACAAAAAGGAATATTAGTGACGCATTTATGCATTGCTAATAGTCCACTAAACGTCGCAAATGACTATTAGCGACACATAATAAATGTCACTATAAACGTCAAAAAAAGTGTCATCGCTATTGCATATTTGCAACGTATAAGAGAAAAAGTAGCTAATATGACCCTTTAGCGAAGCATATATATGCGTCACTAATAACTGGTTATTAGCCACGCATATATATGCATCGCTAATATTTGATTATTAGCGACGTATATATATGCATCGCTAATATTTAATTATTAGCGATGTATATATACGTCACTAATAATAATTATTAGCGACGCTTATTTTTTAGCATTGCTAATGATAAATTATTATCGACGCTTTTATATACGTCGCTAATATAATAACCAATTTTTTAAATAAAATTGAAAATAACTTATTAACGATGATACGGTAAGCATCGCTAAAAAAGTAGTTATTAGTGACGTTTTTCTATACATCGCTAATAGATTAAAGTTTTAAAAAAAATTCAAAGCGTTGCTAATATTATATTATTAAAAAATTAATGTAATAGTGGCGCTTTTAAAGCATCGCTAATATATGTTAAATTATTAAAAAAATTAGCAACGCATATAGATGCGTCGCTAAAGATGAATTTTTTTTTTAAAAAAATCCCACATGGGCCACCAAGCCCACCGGGGGAGGGAGAGGGGGGTCCAGAGGAAGGGGGAGGGGGAGAGGGGGGACGGAGCGGGAGCGGGAGGAAGGTGGCAGCACACTGCTGTCCTCCAGTAGCCCACCCCACAACTCATCCCCCCTCTGCCCAACTTCGCCCCCTCCTTCCCCCCCACACCTCCTACTCTGAAAATTAGAGGAGGGAGGAAGGAGGGGGGTGGAGCACGGGGGAGCGGGAGGACAGCGGTGGCACCATCCTCACGGCCCCCACCCCTCCCGGTCCCCCTCTCCCGGCCCCACCCCCACATCCGAAAATCGAGGGGGACCGGAGGAAGGGGAAGGGGGCGACAACGGCTGTGGCTGCGGAAGTGCCATGCTCCGGCCCTCCTCTCCCCTGCACCACCCCCTCCTTCCTCTGCCCCCACCCCCACCCTCTGAAAATCAGAGGAGGGGGGCACAGTAGGGGGAGAGAGGGGACTGGAGCAGCGGGGAGAGGGGGGATGGAGAACGGGGAGGGGGTACCAGAGGGGTGGGGGCCAGAGGATGGTGCTTCGCACCGGCCTTAGGTTCCCATGGAGGGGAAAAGAGGGACCGGGATGGATGAGGGGGGAGGAGGCACAGGAGGAGGTGGGGGCAAGAGGACAGTGGGGGGTCGGCAGGGTGAAGGCGGGTCGGCAGGGTGGCAGAGGGGAATTGCAGGTCGGCGGGTCGGTAGGGGGGACCGGAGTGGATATTCTATAAGTGCACAAAATTTTGCGCGTTTGATTTTAAATATATATATATATATATATATATATATATATATTATTAGTGATGATCTCATTGAGCGTCGCTATTAGTACATATAACAGCGACGTATAACCTATGCGTCGCTAATACACTTTTAAAAATAAAATAAAATAAAATTAACATCCCTCTCTCTCTCTTTCCTCCCCTCTCTCTCTCTCTTCCCTCCTCTCTCTCTTCCCTCTCCTCTCTCTGTCTCTTCCCTCTCTCTCTTCCTCCCCTCTCTCTCTCCCATATCCTCTGTCTCTCTTCCCTCTCCTCTCACTCCTCACTCTCTCTATCTATTTTAATTTTATTTTTTCTAATTTTAAAAAGCCATTAGCAAAGTATACCTACATACGTCACTAATACTAGAGTGTATTAGCGATGTATATAGTTTTACGTTGCTAATACACTATTGTATTAGCGACATTTACATGTACAAATTGCTAATACACCGTAGTATTAACAACGTATACATGTAAATGTCATTTATACTCTCTTTTTTAAAATAAAATTAATATCCCCCATCTTCTCTCTCTTCCCTCTCCTCTCTCTCTCTTCCCTATCCTCTCTCTCTCTCTTCCCTCTCCTCTCTCTCCTCACTCTCTTTATCCATTTTATTTTAAAAAAAATTTTAAAAAGTCATTAGTGACGTATAGCTGCATACATCGCTAATACTATACTATATTAGTGATGTATAATTGTATACATCGCTAATACAATAGTGTATTAGCAATGTATAAAATATAATAGTGTATTATCTATGTATACAGTTATACATTGTTAATACACTATTGTATTAGTGATGTATACATGTATACGTCGCTAATACACTGTAGTATTAGCAACGTAAACATGTAAACGTCACTAATACTTTTTAAAAAAGATTAATATCCCCCCCTCCCCTCTCTCTCTTCTCTCTCTCTCTCTTCTCTCCTCTCTCTCTCTTCTCTCCTCTCTCTACCCTCTCTCCCATCTTTACCCTCTCTCCTCACTCTCTCTCTCTTCCCTCCCCTCTCTCTCTCCTCTCTTTCTCCCTCTCTCTCCTTTCTCTCCTCCCTCTATCTCTCTCCTCTCTTTCTCCCTCTCTCTCCTTTCTCTCCTCCCTCTATCTCTCTCCTCTCTTTCTCCCTCTCTCTCCTTTCTCTCCTCCCTCTATCTCTCTCCTCCTCTCTCTCCTCACTCTCCCTCTCTCTCTCCTCCCTCTCTCTTCTCACTCTCCCCTCTCTCCTCACCCTCTCTCTCCTCCAACTCACTCTTCCCTGTCTCTCTCTCCTCACTCTCTCACCACCCCCTCTCTCTAGACTCTTTGATCCCTCTCTTCCCTCTCTCTTTTTTTATATAAATTATATTTTAAAATTAATAAGAAAATTTAAGAAATAAAATATATTATATATAAATAGTGAAAGTTTAATCTATTATTAACACTACTTTTATTAACAATTTAATATTTATTTATCATATATACAAATAGTGAGTATTGAATAAAATATATATTATATTTAGGAAGTTTTTTTAAATTTTTTATTTTATTTATTATTTATTAAATAAAATTATTTAATAAAGCTATTCGCTACGCTTGTAATTAAGCGCCGTTATTACAAATGCTATTTGTGACGCTTATTTAAAAGCGTCGCTAAAAATCCAAAATTTTTATTTTCTTATTTTAAATTAATAACTAATAGCAGGACTATTAGTGACGCTTGTAACAAGAATCATGAATAGCATGACTATTGGCGACGCTTGCGCATAAACATCGCTAATAGTAGGACTATTAGCGACACTTGTGATAAGCATCGCTAATAGTTATGCTTTTTTTTTGTTTATATATATATATATATATATATATATATATATATATATATATATATCTTTTTGCGACGTTTGTATAAAGCGTCGCAAATAGAGGAACTATTAGCAACGTTTACTATAAAGTGTCGCTAATATATGACTATTAGCGACACATAAAAAAATGCTTATTTCATTTTTTTGTGACGCTTTTATATATGTCGCAAGTAGTTATTTTTAGCGACGCTTGCATATTCATCGCTAATAGTTAGTTTTGTTTTAGTGTCTTTCAATTGTGCATCTTTATAAATCCACCATTAACATGTGCTTAAAGCTTTTTGTGCACTCTCTACGAAAATAATGATGAAGGACCTCTCATTTCTTCTCTAATATTTTCTAGGTTTTTCTCTTCTCAAATTTATAATACCATAGCTTTTATATAGGTCTTTAAATCAGTTTGAGACTTTGACTCCAACTAGGAATAAACTATCTTTCAGAATGGCTTAGATTAGGTAAGTAGTATGGCTAGTGATCAATCATTCATTGTCTCGATACTTTGGGTGATCGATCTCTCCATACAACGATCGATATAGATAAACTCTCGGCTTTGTTTTACAAAGGGTTGTTTAGGTGCTAATTGATTATTTGCTGAAGTGATTGATCGATTCAACTCTTCTGTGCTACAACTCATAATTGATCGATTGATAAGGTCAGTGTATTGCAGTGATTGATCGATGACACTATTTATAATTTTAACCTTTTTATCTTGAATTGATATAAAACAACTAAAATCATCTATGAAAGTTTTCCAAGTGACTCTTGTATGAGAGTGTATACTGGATAAACTTCTTTTATCTTCAACACTCTTTAATCTATGGTCTTGATCCATAAGAACATGTCTACTCCTATTTTTCAAGTCTATAAATTCCAAACCTGACTTAACCATAACTATATCTAGTCATATTCTTAAGACTAATTACGTACTTGAAGTTTTAACATAGTTTTTATCAATGAAAATAGCTAATAACATTACATATGACACATATGTTCTTTCAAAATGATCTTGTGCTTCAGAGGCCATAGCTACCCCATACACTCCTAGAGTGGAAGGGGTCATAAGAGATCTATCAAATAAAATTGGTGAGTATATAATTAAAAGATTCAATTACGCCATTTACAAAGTCCTTACGATGAGTAGAAGGAAGTTCACGGTGAATCTTGTGAACTGAACTTATGAGTGTAATTTCCTTCAAGTCTACCAATATCCTTGTTCTCATCTTCTTGATGTGTGAGGAAAGTGGCCAGAGCCTATATAGGTAAGAATATGTTATACATCTATCACTTATAGAAATGTGTACGCACAATTCTACTCTTTTCGTAATTGCCAGTTTTGGGAAAGAGACATTCCTTACGTGTTATTACCCCCAATAGCAAGAAGACAACCCTGTTGCCTATGCTCTATCCACATTAGGATTACAATGGACCATGTGACCATGGAGAGAGATGGTAGAGTAGGTTATAAATGTGGGAGACGCAAACAATATGGACATAATAGTAAAAGATGCACTAACGCTCCTGTTGATTGGTAAATATATGACTCTACTACGTAACCTTTTTATTTAATCTTCCTTTTAGTTAAAACCATTTGTTCCGGAAGTACTTATTACTTATTGTTTTTCCTTGCAGATCATATGGATCAGATTGACAATTCTTATGGGCCAAGCCCCATTGATGAGCAGAACTCCCATAGGTCAACCTTCATTTGGAGAGGAGATGTATTTTCACTTAACATGACTTAATTTCAATTGTTATGAAATGGTACGTTGATTCACAATCTTTAACTTATTCTAAGACCATGGGTGGCTCAAGTGCACTGAGCATTTCACCAGCCTTAGACATTGGGAGGTTGATAAATGTATTCTTCTGTGTATTGAGTAAATTGGATTTGGACACTTCACCCATTTATAGTATCTTAGGCTAGATGGGCCTTTGATCTCTGCTCTCGTTGAGAGATGGTGGAAGGAGACATAGACATTCTACTTGCCTTATGGGGAGATTACATCACTTTACAGGATGTGGTTGTACGTATTGGACTTCACATAGATGGCTTTGCAGTGATAGGCATTATAGTAGCACGAGATGCTACCACATATATTTACTAGTTGGACTCCTCTGCAGAGTACCTCCACCTATAATATTACATGTTAACTGAGTGAGCCTTACATGGTTATTGGGTGAGTTTTGTGTGCTCTCATATGATGCCAAAGAGCTAACATAGAGCAGCATATATATGCTTATTTGCTTCATCTACTTGGTGCTACTATATTTATTGATAATACCAGTAGCCATGTGTATGTGGTGTACCTCTCCCTCCTAGTGGATTTTGACATGGCGGGAACCTATGTATGGGGCAGTGCTACCCTTACCTGCTTATATCGAGAGTTGGGGAAAACTTGTTAGGCTACAACCTTGAGGATTGCTAGTTGTCTCACACTTCTTTAGGTAAATGAATTTGTTAACATATTTATTTCCCACAAGAACAAATACTTCACTTTTATTATATTTTTTTATGACATTTTGTGCCACAGCTATGGTCATGGGGTGTTTACACGTCTTCTGACCATTATTGAGATCAAGCCTTAGTGGAGGATGCTCCATTAGAAACTAGGTATATATATTTTTAACTGTTAGGTTTTTACATAATTTTTTATGGATGTGTTGAATTGATTTGTTAATTTTGATTCCTCAAGGTGGAATGTTCAGGGAAGAGAAAAACTAAAAAAACCATAAGGAGTCCTCGCTTGTATAGAGGAGAGCAGGATCACAAGAGTCCATATCAGGTAATTATATTTTATTATGTTACATGTAATATAATTATTATAAGCTACTAAGGAATGTTATTAAAGACCAACTATGATTAAATATTGTGCAGGTCATTTGGCATCAATACTTGACTGAGGTGATAACTACATTACCTCCTTTATGTAGAGAGGGACGAGATGTGTGGCTATCTACAATGCCACTTTTATGCTTTGAGATTGTGGAGATGCGTGTCCCTAGTCATGTAATGCTTCAATTTGGCTTAGAGCTAGATACTCCTCGTAAGATAGAGTTCATATAAAGAGCTACTCGACAAGGCCTCCACATTATTGATTGGGCTACACAACATGCATCCTATATTACTCGATAGTGTGAGTTTAATATCCATCTAATAATCTAGCAGTTCACTATATAGACCCTAGTCAAATTATTAACAAGGATAAAGACTACGAGTTTTAACCTCTTCGCGTAGAATTTTTAGACATAGTAGAATCAAACTAATATTCTGTCGAATCTCACTCACGATATATCAATCATCATCATTCAATCTACACATGAATACATTATTTAACGTGGAAAGCCCTAACATGGGTAAAAAGCCATTGCAGTTCTAAAGGAACCAAATCAATGAACTAGAAACCAAGTCTTTACATTGACATAAGCAAACCACCAACCTTGTTTAGTCTCTAACACAAGCTCTTTTTATTTAGATCATTGTTGTGGGCCTTCAAGTCTTCTCTTTCAAGCACTTGAAACTTTCTCCTCCTTTCCTTACCTTTGTCTCCTTCTAGTCTTCAACAAACACCTCTTATTGTATCGACTTTAGCCTTGTTGAATCTTCAATCTCCCAATGATGATATGCTATAACTTCTTTAAATCTCAGTGTTTAAACCTCTTTAGTTGTGGATTGTCTTGTTTAATTCACCATAGATCTTCAACTTAAAGCTTTATGTGAATTTTCCTTTAGAAAACCATAACCAAATGTATAAACCTTTTGTCTCTAGTCTCCTCTAGGTTTTCTTCTCTCAAATTCTGTAATTTTTTAACCCTTATATAGCTCCTTAGGTCAATTTAAGACTTGTACTTGAATAAGAAAAGAAATTTAAATTATAATGGCTTAATTAGAGTAACCTATCCTTGAAGTGATCGATCGTTTTAAACAGTGATTGATTGTTCACTATTTGTTTTATGCACAATTTTTCAAGCGATCGATCAATTCATGAGAGTGATTGATTGATAACATTTAGCTTCATTTTGTATAGGGCTGAATCAAGGTGCGATCGATCGTTTTATCTAACAATTTACTATTTTTTCATTTTTACCCTAAAGCCTTTTGAAACCTATGAAATCACTTTTGAAACATATCCAAGTTATTTTTGTATACAAATGTGATTTGAATAAGCTTTAGGAACCTTCAACATTCTTTAGTCTTATGTCCTGATCAATAAGAATACATCTGCTCCTATTTTTCAATTGTGTCAATTCCAAATCTAACTTGACCACAGCTATCTCAATCAGATTCTAATACTCAATACATATATAAGGTTTCTTGACATAATTTTCACAAAGAAGTTAGCCAATAAACTTGACACATGATTCATATATTCTTACAGATGGGATAACCGGAGAGGAGCTATTATTTGAGTAGAGATTGCTACATCATTGTGTGATGTTAGTAGCCTGTACATGCAGTAGTATTTGACGATTACACAAAGATATATTCTACTATGTAATGATTTAGAGGAGATGATATATTAGCCTAGGGGCATGTCTAACACAACTTTGGTAAGCTTTGGTAAGTATATCTTAATTATAACATAATATTTTCTAATTCATGTATAGTGTTTATGTGATATATATTTTATTTTCTATTATAGCTTGGTTTAGCTAGACATATATATGCACATTTGACTAATGTTATTAACACATACTTTGGGTGAGGTCTTGTTAGTTTCATGTCAATCAATCGTCAAGCACTATGAACTTGTCCTTCATAGCTTGCCACTACTTCAATCGGTTATTACATACGTACATGGACATTATCATGCTGACGAGCATCTCAAATACCGACGAGGCTAGCTTCATACACAGATATTCCATCTTTATCTGTAGTACCCTTCTCTCCTTTATTTTCATGAACTTTATCTTCTCATAATAGTCTACGTCCATCATCTCCAGATGTTCTAGATCCAGCACATCCTCAGCCAGTTGAGATGCCGATTATTTTGAGAGTATATACTAGATGACAATATGCATCTTGTGCGGATCCCATCCCATTATTTCATAGGTGTGTTTGGTTGAGCCATCTGTTATCTATGAGGATCAGGTGGACTAGATTCATGGCCAATGGCATGGTCGAGGTTGAGGTCGTAGTAGCCTAGCAGGGGTAAGAGAGGTAGAACTCATGAGAGCTATTATGATATATTTTTTCCAATGTATAAAGTGTAAACTTCGTTTATATATCATAGGCTTTGGGAACATTTTATCTCATTTATATGTCAATGTATTTCTAGATTATTTTTTTATAGCCTTTCAGTTATATGTAGGTTTGTTTTTACAGGTGTGTTTTGTATTGATATAAATTATATATGGGTTAGGTTTCACTAGGATATTTTTATGGGTAAATAAATATTTAAAAATAATATTTAGATTTAATTTTGTCCTTTTAAGTAGAAAATAGAGAAACTTTTATTAAAAACTCAAGTGTATTGGTTTCATCCTTTAGAATGAAAAAAGTGAATAAAATGTCCCAAGTATATGATTTTTATCTCAAGTATATAGATTTCATTCTTTAAAATGACAAAACCTATAGAAAATGAGTTTCACCTTTTTAAAAAAAAAGTAAAAAAAAAGCCACACAGGTGCAAGGCTCGTGCCTGCATGGTAAAAAAATTTATAGTACATATAAGAACGTGGCTATTCAAACCCCGTTTTTTTCCCTGTGTCCCCCAAACCAAAAAAAACATACTATTTTTTTTACTTTCTTTCCCCCACCCCCATCCCTTCTTCTCCTTCCACTTTGACGCCATGTCACGGGGTAGCAAAGTGGACTATCCGTGACACGTGCTGGGGCGCACACACGTAGGAAGGTGTTATATACGAGGTGTGAATACATTATGGGAACTGCCCTTAGTGTTGCATATCATGTGTGCAGAAGTTGCGGGGAAGGCCCGCAACGTTGCGCAACATGTGTGCGCAATGTTGCGCAGAAATGCCGCAACGATGCGCACACATAGTTGGCTATGTTGGGACACATAGCCAACTAGCACTTATTTAGAGTCTTAAGATGTCCCTACCTACCTATATAGTGTTAGCGGGTACTTGGGAGTGTTCTCGGGTAATTTCGTAAAATTCATAGATATCATGCCCGTACGGCCACTTTGGCTGCCACTCTAGAGAAATGCCAAAAATCTCTTATGCTATATAGGGAGGGACATGGTGAGCTGAAATGACAAAGCTGTTGGTATGATGTCTAGCCTTGCAACAGGCTATCCGGATGGCAACAAAGGCTCGTTGCCTTGCTAGCTATCATGCCAGGAGCCCATCCACTAGTGGGATGGGGATCTCCGACACGTCGGGCTGCCCTTGCATGCACATGGTTGAGACAGATTGTTTGGATGACCGAGTTGCCTAAGTTGGATCCATGCATCGCAAGGAGGTGTCCCTCTTCGGCCAGCTCGCTTGGGAACAAGTCCCGGCATGTTCCCTCGTCCGCCATGGGACGGGTTCGTTGCTTGGCTTTGCGGGCTGGACGCTTGGTCGAATGGCACGAGGCCATGACCTTGACGAAGAAAGGCTAACTTGCTTGGCTATTTGGCCTTGCGAGTGCCGCATGGCACCTTGGATGGCTAGGGCCGTGATAGTTGGTATCAAAGCCAAGGTTCCGTCTTGTTGGGTGACCAAGACGAACGGTTGGACAAAGGATGAAAAAGAGCTGAATGCAAGGTTGTTCGACCTCGGCAGTGCAGGGTGAACGGACTACCATGCGAAATGCAAGCTGTTGCAAGTGTGGACTGAAACAGATGTGTATGGATGATGGCTGAGCGGGTTCCCCCTTGGTTTTGGATTGTGCGAGCGGCACTGGCCACCATGGGCGCAGGTTTTACAAGGTCCTCATGGAGTAGTGTTCTTGTTCCTTGGTTGTTTGGTTGGCAATGTTACCAAAGCTATGCTGAGTTGTTTTGGGACTCGAAAATGTTGTGAATGGCGGCAAGCTCTTGCTAACAGTGCGGTATGGGACGTATCAGCGGCAGGAAGCCTTGCGAATGTTTGTACTCTATCTACCCGATGATGTAGCAGATGAAAGAGCATATTGAACCGAGTTTATGGGTATGCAGCCAGTATCTATACCGATCAAATATGGAACTCCTCGAGGTGAGGATGGGCTGGAATTGAGCCCTATGTGGGGTGGTCATGTTGTGGATGAATATGCAGCCCGGTTGTGAACAGAGTATCACCAGGGTTAGTTGGGTTCTTCTTACTAGCGAGGTATGGGACTTATTAGTGGGCAGAGTTTGGTTGGACTTGGTGCAGTGCATATTGGCACGTGGAAAGACATTGATCCTGAGAATGGAACTTCCTGGGACAATGAGCAGTGAATTATGGGACCCAAGCATAGTGGAGACTATCCAGTCCATGTGATGAAAAAGAGAAAAGAAGATGGGTGAAGAGATGACCCATTCGGCATGCAAGTGTGCCGCCGATGTTTGGAAAAGTGAATCATGAGCCGTTCGGTTTGCAAGTGTGCATCCGGAATGGGACAAGTAAAAAGTAAGAAAAAGAAAAGAAAAAAAAACAGAGTTTGGCACATGGAGGCAAAAATCGCCGTGCCTTTGGGTTTTGAGCTGATGCGGCAAGAGGTGGCACAATTTAGGTGAAAGTCAATCCCACCATTGGGTTGCTAAACATGGCCCTATATGCCACAATTGGTTGGCAGGGTGTCACCCATCTTGGATTGCTAGTTTTAGACATCGGTCTAGCTAGCGAGGCACTGTGGGCCTCATTGTATCCTCATAATAAAGTGTTGCTCCTATGGGGGAGTAGACCATTGGAGGATGTTGCTGCATCTTGAGCGATGTAGGAGTTTGGTGACCAAGTCGGTTACACAAAGCTTGTACAAAGTTGCTACTTCTAGGCTGGGGTAGAGACCCTTGGAGGGGATTGCGAGAGGAAGCCTAGGGCATTGCTGCATCCTGAGCGGTGTAGAAGTTTGGTAACGAAGTGTTATGCGAAGCTTGGGCAACGTCGCTGCTCCTAGGTTGGAGAAGACCGCTGGAAGGGATCATGAGTGGAAATCTTGATGGATCGCTGCATTAAGTGTGGTGTAGTAGCTTGGTGATCATACCGGTCACGCGAAGCTTGAGCAAAGTCGCTGCTCCTAGTGTGGAGTAGGCCTCTAGAACATATCGTGAGAGCAAATATGACTGAATCGGGTGGCCAGGAACTTTGAGCGGTGAAGACCCAGAAGTTAAGGGACATGTTGAGGAGGTCGCTGCATTGTAATCACAAGCTTTGTTATAAGTGGGGGCGGCACTCGACTCTCAGGAGACGTCAATGGGATATAC
Source organism: Saururus chinensis (assembly GCA_035235625.1). Lineage (NCBI taxonomy): Eukaryota > Viridiplantae > Streptophyta > Magnoliopsida > Piperales > Saururaceae > Saururus > Saururus chinensis. Next base: position 13,619,483 of record CP141148.1, read on the forward strand.
AAGAGTGTTGAGGCCCGACGTCATGGTGTAGTCTTATCGGTGGGAGCTGCAATGTTTGGCTGAAGTGTAGGCAGAAATCGTCTGAAGTGTAGGCAACTTGCTAGTGTCTCAAGTGCAGGGCTGGCTTCACGAGAGGAAGCTGGGCATCATTTGGTGGATCCTTTCCCGATCGTTGTGCAGCACCAACTAAAGTGGAACAGTTGGGTGCACCTTCTTATCGAAGCAATCATAATCGCAGAGTACTTCGCCTTTGCGTTGGGCAAGGCATATTAAGCAGAAACTTCGTCATGCAATGGTTTAACCGATTGAGGGCCTATGGGTGGAAGTTGGTTTTTCCAAAGCATGCAATCTATGGGATTATCCAAGCTATGGTGTGCACAGATCTCAGCTTCGCAAGAAAAGAGTTGGCTCTCCGACTCGTCTGGCGGCCGTCCGGCCTTATGGCCGAGTTGGTATAAAAGGCCCTTGCATGCACATGGTTGAGACGGATTGTTCGGATAACCGAGTTGCCTAAGTTGGATCCGTGCATTGCAAGGAGGTGTCCCTCTCCGGCCAGCTCGCTTGGGAACAAGTTCCGGCACGTTCCCTCGTCCTCCTTGGGACAGATCCCAGTGCCAATACCGGCCGCCCAGCATTGCCGCCGCTAGCCCTAGCCAATGCCAGCCGACCAGGGCTGCCAGCAGCCACTGGCCGCCCTAGTTGGCAGGCGTCAAGGCTAGTGGCAATGCTGGGTGGCTGCTGGCACGGATAGCCGCCTGCAATCACTGGCCGCCCTCGTCGGCTGGCGCCATACCGGTACTAGAGTCGAAGGAGAAGATGGGATGGGGATGGGGGAAAGAAAGAAAAAATATTTTTTTTTGTTTGGGGGACACAGAAAAAAAAAAGGGGTCTAAATAGCCACGTTTTATATATAAAGAGTAAGGTATTATAACAAACTATTTCGGCTATCAGCAATTTGTCCATGTACCACCTTACCGATAAGGTATTCTTTAAAACAATTATATGATTGATTCATGGCTGAGAGAAGTAGCTTTCCTTTGCATCGTCTTTTTTTTTTTTGGTATAATCCATTGCATTATCTTTAACTTTATAAAAACGTGGGAACGTTGATGTGGAATTCGGGTCCACTGTGTCTCTTTCCAAGACAGCTATGGTCTGAAAGCTGTGAGATTTTGTCTTCTGTGTACGGCGATAGTGAAGGAGTGGACTGGATTCAAGCCAAAAAAACAAGTAAAAAGAGTGAAAAAGTGAAGGACTGGAATCTTGTCGACATGGCTGATTTCTCCCCACATTTTTCTTAATAAGATACTGATTATAGGACAAGAGGAAATATAAACATACTGGTCGGTGTGACACGCTTAGGAACAAAGTCCATGTTGAGTTGGGTAGTTTCTAGACTTGCCAAAAGAAAAGAATGGTGTCTAGACCAGTGCATTCTGCAAGACAACTAACTTCAGGTTTCAATGGGGTGTCCTGATCTGCACATCAATGGCATTGGATGTTCTCATTAATGAGACAATTCATTCTCAAAACTAGTAAAACTGTCCAAGGTGACTGGTTTTGGTTCCTAACGAATGCAGCTCAGTTTTATCGAATACACCGTCATTTGATAATGGAGAAATTAGCAATACTCTGTGGCCTACTTCAGTCGTTTAGAGGAAGTAAAAGCCCATGTTGGCGGCAAGAAGTACTACCTGCAGTCGCTGTCACGCCAAGCACGGTGTATTCTTTACAATGAAAGCATGGGGCTGCCTATCGAGAAATTATTTATTATTCTTGCATGTTAAGTGTGATGTATTTTTATTTTATAAAGGCTATGCGGCGTGAGTCCAAGCCTTTAGGGCCATCAAATCTAAATTTGTTACTCTACATTATTTAAAGATTAAATATTTTTTTAATAACATGGACCACCAAATTTAAATCCAAACGGTCCTAAGGGCCTAGGCTCACCCATGACCGCATAAGCCTAATCCCATGTAAATAGCCTCATGTTAATATGTGTTAACATATAAAGATTATTTTTTCTTAATATAATATGCACAAGTGTTATATTCCCTCGATCTAATATTAATAGTTATATTTAAAAAATAATAATTTATATTAAATGGTGAAACTCACATCTAAGAGGATAAGAAGTAAGCTTTTAATACTATTTTTTAAGTATTCAAAAACTTAAATTAAATAAAATGGAGTTAGGAATAAATTTTTTACCCAATAAAGTTATTAATAAAAGACAAAGGGAATATGTGTCATCGTTTCTAAGGATTGATAACTACTATATATTGATAGTAAATTCTAGATCAATGGTTCTTGTAAAGTGTAAAGTGGTAGAATATCTTAGAGGATCTCCCAAATTACTCTATAATTTTTTTCAGCCCATAAAGCCTAAAGGTAGTAGGATCGTTCTTAGAAGAGCCATCAAGAATGGCATGACAAGTGGCATGGAGATGTACACTTGATATTATAAGAAATAATGTCACTACTATTATTAAGTTGGTAGCATTTTTATACTTTATTAACAATGAACCTAACTTAAGAAACGCATGGGAGGTGCCGTTGATATTTAAAATTAATAGTGTGTATGCTAGTGCATATTAGCAACATTGGCTTTAGTGCTAATTTGTATTAGCGTTCACACCATCCATTTTCTTGGGGCTCCCATATATTCCGTACCCTAATTTTATTGTCGATAAGGACAAAAAAAAACAAAGCTTCCCATCATGTTTGTATCCATCATGGGATCTCGTAGTTGTTTAGCATGCCTCCCTATAACATGCATCCGCACAATCTCTCAAAAAATGGGGCCATACTATTATTATTTATTCTAAAATGTATATATACCTACACCCCAAAGTCCCAAACATGGATATACCCTATGTGGTCTCAATATTATTATTTTAACAAAAAATAGGAAAAAGTTAGCAAGCTCGGGTACCTTGATTTTATGTTATGTATTAATAGAGGCACTGGGACAGTAATTTAACTCCCCTGCTCCTTGGGTAGATTGAAATTGAACGAGGCATTGCAATCCATTGGTCCAATCAATAGAGGGAGCCGGTGGTGGTGATTCAAATTCGGTTGCTGTCAAATTAAAATTTGACGGTCTGTGACACTTGAAAGGACTCGTATATGAGCCAAGATATATAGTAACGGGTCTCTAGAAACTAGGCCTGCATCTAAAATTTAGATCAAATACAATCTTAAACTATGAATAATTAAATGAAAGTTAGTTAATAGTGGTCTGCATCGTAGGGTACTCTACTAGGCAATATGACAGAAGTGATAAAAGTCGAAAATCCAATTAGGTTCATACGTATATAACAGGTCGTGAGAGCGGAATTGCGGAAGCAATTAAGAATATACAGCACAAGAAATTGGAAGGGAAGAAGGAGAGTTCTTCAGCACGGCATAACTCCAACATGGAGAAATCATCCGCATTTATCACAATGAGCCCCGCTAAGAAAGTAAAAACAATTACAAGGAGTGCGCAATATGGGCTCAGCCTGTCTCCCTGGGCATCAGGCTATGGTCTGAAAGCTTTCAGCATATTTGTCGACTTTTGTGTGACTTCATCATAGAAAAATGGCAAAGCTTGTGAATGGCTGGAAGTTGAAACCTGGTTCTCTGCGTGTGAAAAGAGAGAAAATTAGAGAGAGTTAGCGAGAGAAATATAATGATGTATATGTGTAATCGGACAAGATGTGATAGCAAAGACTATCTGACAAGGTGGGGGCATTGCGTTGATCAGGTAGGCCGAGGAATTAATAACGAAGTAGTGCAGACAGGCGTGATATATTTTTTGTGATTATGGTAGGCAAGATATGTGAACCAGGTGGCCTGAAACTCAACTTCTATTACGTGGACACGCGCCTCCTGAGACTTCTCTATCGGTGGACATTATTCTTAGAACATAAAGACAGAATGTACGTAGTGACGGATCTTGGCAGTCATTTCTGAACCAGCTTTTATTATTTTAAAGTCTTTTCCTATATTAGTCACTGATAATGAGCCTGTAAATCGTACATGAGGCTTAAGATCGATAATATATATATTAGCACAGGTTAATATTTTACTTATGTTAAACTTATTGTTAATGAAGAATATAAAAAATACTTCTTTATTGTTCACCTTTGAATAGGGCTAAGAAACAAGACTCAACCTATTTATTGACCATTCCGAAAAACCCAGACCATGCACCATGGACTCACTACAAAAGAACCATTCATGGAGAATTTTTAGTGCCCCCTCCTTTTACTAAAATCACTTAAGTGATAGCGGGTGTTAATTAGCGGGGGTGGATTACTAAATCTGCCGCAATTCATTTGGAAATCGCAAGGGTTCATACAGAAGTCATCACTGGAAAGGGGTCATTGGGTTTTCGCTACTGCACAAATGGAAGAGTCCCAAAAAAACTTTATTTTAGTTCGCGACATGAACAGGATGAATCAAGTTTGTGTGCACTAAATTTTAGCTAAATTTGTTTAACGCCATGAGCAGGAAATATTAAGGATCCATAATCCCTCACGTGGGATTATTATTTGCTGGATCGATTGCCAACGACCGTTATAGATCGAGCAATTCATTGAGGACTTGATCAAGGTGAGGCAAACAAATCTAGTGCACTATCTAGGCGAAAATTAATACATTTTATCTCTTTATTTTAATCCCTAGGTTTTTTTCATATTACCTGGCTAAAGAATGAAAAAATTTATATTCTCTAAATTTTAAACGAAAATGTCACAAGACCTAAAATAACATAATATAAGGTAAATTTGGGACTAAAATACCCTTGACCGGAGGTAGATCTTATATTGTATAAAACCCTCTCAAAGTTACATTTATTAGCATACAACTTCAAGCGCCGGCAATTCCTCTGATTGAAAACCTCGTTCCGATTCAAAACTCCATTCTAATTGCAAAGTACTCTGGTTGAGCATCGTTCATGCGGCATGGGAGAAGATTTTGCACCAATCTGACCAGACATGGAAGATTAGGGTTTTTTGGTTCTTGAACGAGTTTACAAAGAATGAGTTTGTGAAGTTTTTTGATACTATAAGCCCCAAAGGTGGTTCTTCTTTGTAGCGTGGGTTCGGGTTTACGGCGATCTCATAAAGGAGTAAAGTTTGTAAAAAAAAAGTGGTCAAACGAGTGGTTAATCCAGCTCGAAGAACAGCAGCGCCGGTTTCGTGGTAAGGTAATTCGGATATTTGTATTAGAGCACACAACATAGGCAATCAAATCAGACTATCGTTGGTTTAGAAAGACAATGAGTCATATATCGTGTGTTCAATGAGACGCTGGAAACATGATGTTCAACCATTGTGATATTGTGTATGCGACTTCCTTGTAGCTTACATTAGAGCACACGATTACTTATCGTATGAATACAAGTTAGCTATATAATGTGAATTGACGTGACTATTGATTATGGTCATGATCTATTGCTAATTGACATATATTTATCCAATTTTATAGATGTAAAGTCATAGTATTGCATCAAATGGCAAAGTCAGTGAAGGTTGCAGAAGAGAAGAATCTATGGAGAAGACCGGGTCTGGGAACAAACAGTTTCTCCACTGGCTTGCGTCTATCAAAATACCTTATAGATTCACGTCTGGGATGCAAAGCCATATTGGTGGAGACTGGGTTCTACCCAATATATGATGGCGACCTCATCATCATCTCCAGGATGCTGTTGGATATACTTATTGGTAATTGTTGAGATAACTCATTGCAAGTCTTCAACATAAGCTGCAAAAGACTACCCCTTACTATGGCTAAAGTGGCTATGATCACGGGTTTGAGTTGAAAAGGGAACCCGTGTAAATTAGAAAGTAGCAAGGGGAAGGCTGCCCATGGCAAGAGGTAATTCTACAAGAAGTTCTTCCAAGGGAAGCAGCCGGAGAAGGCAGGACTTGAAGAAATGTTGAAGGAAGTGGTTGATGAAACAAAGACTGTTTCAGACAAGGACTTAGCATGATTGGAAATCGTATCCATGGGTGTCCTTGAGTTATTCACATAGAGCAACAGAGTTGTATCCCCAGCTCTGTGTGATTACTTAGATGACATGTCAGTCCTGGGGAGCTACAATTGGGTAGGCATCATACATGATATGCTGATGAGAGGCATATCAGCAACCCACCGGAACATCATGAGCAGACAGGATGAGCATTTTGTCATGGCCGGAATTCTCTTTGGGGCTTCATTAGTGCTCCAGCTAAGGTTCGTATGTGTTATACCATGCAAATTCTAATATCGTATCGCTAATGACATGATATGTTTAGAGGCAGATAAATATCGTTGTATCGGTCACACAATACAAACTAAATCATGTTATTGGACATATGACATATAACATGCACGTAGACATCGTATTCTCGGTAACATGACTAAGTATAATATCGTAGATAGGACATTAGACGATCGGAATGCATCGTGTTATCTGAAACACAATGCGGCTACAAGCGTGTTATCAGTAATACGACTAGTTTGTTATAGTGAAGATACTCACCCTTTACACTATGCCTATATTCTGTATTATACGCCAAGTATGGTTTTATGAGCATACATCTATATAGGCTCCCAGTGGTCCTCCATACAACCTGAGGTGCAAGAGGTGGCCCGGATTTACCCAACTTTTGAGCGATGTGAAGAAGGTTGATAAACTTGACCCAGCTAACAAAAAGGGGAGGAAGAAGATTCTAACTCATCACTGGATGAGGAAGTGGTACGAGGATATCTTCATGAGGCTAAAGCCTGACTCCCAAATTATTATGCGCATCACACTAATTCCCGAAGAGGCACACTTGATGGATGTCCAAAAGGCAACCCCTAAAGCTAAGAAGGCAGGTACGCAGACTTTCCAGCCAATGAGACCCGGCCATGCCCTCCACGGTGAGACATCGGGGCGTGTACATTCCGGCCATGACGTCATTAAATCATTCGTCATGCCAGTTGATGTCATGAAGGGAATGTGAAGTTGTTTTGGAGAAGGTTGTGCTCTATGGTGAGTAGGGATGGAACATGGAGCGAGTTGAAGCTACACTCCAGCATGTTAAGAACGATCTCGAGGTGGCAACTAGCCTCATTGAACATATGCAACCCCTTGAGGAACCAAAGATAGAACAACCGCCTAAACTCACTCAGCCAGAGGTCACCTAAGCATCAACCCCTCCTCCAAGAACTGAAGATAGCCGTTGGTTCATTTAAAGACAAGAGCTTCAAAATCCAGAGAAGCTCTCCAACCATCTACCCCCAAAGATCAACCAGTACATGTCCCTCAACCGATGGAAGAGGGATTCATTTTGAGTAAGTACAACATTTTAATGTATCATGTTTCATTAGGGGATCTTGTGTACTCGAGTACACAATAGGGGATCATGTTGTTTATTAAGAAAAACTATTTTGGTATGGTCGTGTCATCAAGCACACAATCATTGAAGTAACAGTTACTTTTGAAAATAATCTTTGAGTGGTCATGTGATCGTGAGCACGATTAGTTCTCTTTTCATTTTTCCAATAATACAATATGCAATTTCATCATGTTTGGTTAAAGATGACTAGCGTGCATATCGTGTGTTTACTAACACGATGGCTTACTTCTTAAATACAGAGAAACGACAACCACAAGCTGCCACCAAACCAAAGAAGAAGATTGGTCCGAAGTTGCAAAGGACCATAATAACTAGATTTTTGACAAAAATAAATGCCGAATTCATAGAACAACCATGGGAGGTCATGGAACAACCACGGGATGTCGTGGAACCACCCCAGGAGGTGGAAGAACAACCCCGGGATGTCAAAGAAATACCCGGGAGGTAGAGGAACCAGTCCTTCCCCGGGAGGTTGTGGACTAGCAGAACAACTAGGGATTCCGAAACAATCCTTGGAGGGACCGGAAGCACCCCAGGAAACAAATAAAGGAGTAGTCCCGAAACAAGCAATAAAACTGAGATTGAAGCAGAAAGCTGCTCCTGGCGCTCCCTTCTTACCTCTTGTGCCATGAAAGTCGAGGTATACCACAGTTGAACAACCTACTGAAGGCGAGGAGCCTGTGAAGAAAGTCTCAGCTCAGGGCTTGAAGAAGCTGAAGTGTTTCAGCAGCTACATTGATGAGAAGTTAGCAAAGTTTGGACACATTGCCCAACCTGGAAAGCCTGGTGACGAAGTACCTCTCACATTGGTCTTTGGCCCAAGAATTATCCGACCAACACATCCAAAGTCTCCCACCCTAGAACCAGTAGCCTCAATCATAGTTTCCAATGAAGGCACTTTATTGGATACTCCTCCAGTAGATGAGGAAGTAATGGAGAGTATCCACAATGTTGTAGATGTCGAAGATGATACTGCGTGTAACGACTCTAAATTCTCGGTAAAATTTTATGTCTTTAGTAAAAAATTGATTTTGGAGTTTTAAATATTTTAGAGATTTTTACAAGATAATATTTTAGAAGAGTATGGTAGAGCTTGTGGAGACGAGCGTAACGAGTCGTAAAACGCGTAAATCGGAGGTCGGGAACAAAAGTTATGACCTCGGGAAACGTGTTCAACCGGTGGGACCCACTTTTAAGTCCGATTTTCACGTTCCAATACCCGTTTCCTACTAATTCAAGGGTGCTCTACGCACCAGAAGTGTTATTTTCTCAAGGAGACCCCTTTAAGACCTCGAAAAACATGCATCTTCCCTAATCTTCCTCTTTCTCCTTTTTGCTATTTCTGAGTCATTTCAAGCCCTATTCTGCCCGTTCAAAAGGCATTCTCTACTAAAGCGAACGTGCTGAACACTGTGGTGGGGTTATTTTCATCTTCTGGAGTCTTTATATTGATGAATTTTATATTCAAGGCTAAGGTAGGGTGTTTTAAAATCTAAATAACTGCTTTGCTGATTTGAGTCCATCTTTCTTGAAGTATTTGATTCAAGTATAAGTATGATACTTGTTTTAACTAATGAATGGATTTTCTCTTGAATTATGTGACAATTTTGCTATGTATATCGATTGATTTTGTACGTACCACATAGTGTTGTGGTTTCGTACACTGTTTTGATGCCCGCCGAGAAAAAATGATCGGCTAGTGGCGTGCACAGGGTGGAGCATCATGGGGAAACTCCTTCCCTTAGTGGCCTCCGTTGTCCCATGAGCGCGGAGGTAGGCCGTTGGGTATCGCGGCTTGTGGATTTGATTGATTTTGTGAATTTGTTTGATTTGATTCTAAAAGATGTTTTTGCTTAGCATTTCTTTTAGATTTTTAAACAAACCTACTAAGTATAAATATACTCATGCACCCCCAGCCCTTGCAGATGTTGCGACGATGGAGGAAGGGAAAGAAGAAAAGTTTTTCAAGTAGTCGTGTGTTTTCTACATAATGTAATTATATATGTGACCAACGTGTAAAGACATGATGTGCCAGGATAATCATGTTTTTATAACTACTGGCTCCATGTACAGTAAATTTTGGTATGTATATTAAACTTATGTTATAAACTTTTTGTCAATATGTTTTTATTTTCTTGGCTGTGCAATTACTCCGACGTATTCTACATTGAGCATACGATCGTTTCATGATTAACGTCCGTCAGTCCGGTTTGTGTGTACTAATTTTGCATGTCGGACAGGATCATTAATATTATATTATCCAAAAAATGGGCGGGCGTTACACTGCGACTAAGAGGAATAAGGAGGAGTGCAATCTGTGGCCAAATGACTATCTTGACATAGAGTTAGTCTTCCACATGGAGGTTCAGAAGGAGGCAGATAAGGAAATTATTACCAAATTTCTGTCAAACCCATACAAGTCGTGGCCCATAGCGACACTCCTCTACACCGACTACATATCTCTGTTAAAGTAGGAGTGCATAACTAATGAGGTAATATCATTTCATTTCTCATACATTTTAACATCTATCATGTTATCAATCAAACAATTGAATAACTGACGCAGATTATAATTAATTATTGTTTTATCGATTAAATGACCTAGGATCATATCGTTTTTTCCTTATACGCTAAGTTTTGACTGTAATTGCTGAAGTAAAAATAGTGTGTTAATTCGTACATGACTTGTAAATGCGTTGTGTTATCGTTAATTTGATATAATCACTTATCGTGTAAAGGATGTCACGATTGGTTGACTATCGTGTCATTACTAACACTTATGGTTTTGTGTAGGTCATCGACGTCTTGTTCCAACTTCTTAATAAATAAAATTTGAGAAATCTAGGTAGGAACCCCAACTATTTTTTCGGCAAGTTTGCTATTCAGCACTACTTTAACGTTGGCACGACAGAAGGGCCAGCAAAGAAGGAGAGCAAACTCTCTAGCATATTGTTGAGAGGCCTAAATGTTAACATGGAGAGCAGTTTCATTCCTGTCTACGTCAATGGCCACTTTTTCTTCCTTATTGTTTGCTGTAGGGAGAAGCAATTTAGGTGGTACAATCCTCTAAAGGGTGAACACAGTCACCACTTTGCCGAGGTGAAACATGTTGCCAATGGAATGGTGAAGACACTTAAGATAAAGGGCGCTTTGCTATGGCCAATGACTAAGATCAACAAATGCCCGTACCAGGAAACAAATGAAGATTGTGGTTTGTTCGTCATGTATTACGTAGCGAAACTGGCAGGGGGCGTTATTTAGCCAGATTTTAGACAACTCTAGATAATAGGCTTGGTCAGGCCGATGATCTGTGCTGCTATACTTTGGGCCAGAATCGAAGAAGAATTTGATCCAGGTTAACTCTTCCATCATATTCTGTATGTCTGACGTTTTTCAAATTATGCCATCGTGTGCTCCCTTTTGTGCTCAATTAAACGAGTTATAGGCATTGATCTGGCTTTTTTGAATATTTCATTTACACTTTTAAACCTATTAGAGTTGAGGGTCCCATATCTTTTCCCTGGAAATGATACATTAGTCTAGTGCGCTGAACCTATCTTATTTAGCTAAGCATATGCTTCTAGATTATGTTCTTTAATAATGTTCATTGTTTCATCGTACACATTCTGTCTGAATGTTTTGGCTACAACATGGAGATGATTCTTTAGGTAGTTGTCCTTGAATTTGTCCAGCATATTTGCTGCCATGTGACAAATGCAATATTTGTGGTGTGTAGATGGGAAAAACTTCTTCACAGTATTTGATAATCCCTTCTGTCTATCAGAAACGATTGTATCCAACTCGGCTGGAGGATCAGATAATAGATGATTTCTAAGCAACTCAAGAAACCAACACCAAGTTTTCTCGCACTCATTCTCAACCACTGCAAATGCAATGTAGAACATATTATTGTTCCCATCCAGTGCAGTTGCTATCAACAATTGTCAAGGATACTTTCCTTTCAAGAAAGTTGCATCAATCGTTAGCAACAACCTCAGGGTTGTTATGAAAGCTCTCGCAATGGGGCCAAACATCTAAAATACTCTTTTGAAATCGTACCCACCCATAGCTTCGGGAATATCACATGATCTCACTACACTTCCTTGATTTGTATATTCTATCTTCCACCTGTAAGCAGGAAGTAAGTGATAGGATTTGTCTGGGTCACCATCTATTAAATTAGTCAGAGCTTTACCTACATGACCAAATACAATTTTATAAATGTTATACGACACCGGCTTATATTGTGTTCCCGATCGCATGATATTTTGTTTTCGTGTGATCGGAATCCATACACGATGACTAGTCATGTTTATGGTAACACGATATTGACATATGTCATGTGAGTGCATATTCCAACTATAGTTTAAGAGTGTAAACAATAACATGCTAGACTAACATATTGTGACACTAAATCAACACTTTGATTCTTCTCATGCATTACCTGCGCGCCAACATTTCTTGTAGTTGGCAATTATGCCCCAGTGCTTCGAAATATAACTTGCTATGCTCTTAGGTGTAATGTCCACCGAGTCTTTAAAGAGGCCATAATATTTTCTCGCTATCTAAAGGTACGATGCTAGGGGATGGTTAGTTGACTTCCTTTGGGTTCCACATGAATGAGTCGGCACTAACCTCATGACAGTCACATGATCTCCTATATTTGAAACCCTTATGTACCAGTTACAAGACTCATTGGAGCACTTTGTATCATATGTATTCCAATTTTCATCCATAACACGATATGTGAGATTTGCCTTTATTGCTAAGTCGATCAAGACCCTCTTGAAATGCAATAGGCTTAGAAAATATGCACCCAATTCGAGGAGCTTCTGGTAATCCTTAGCTTGCAAGCTTCCCGTCATTAGCTAGCCTTCACCAATATTCAGTTCCAACATGTTTAAATCATCGACTATATCCCAATCTGCCTCCGTCTCAATTTCAACTTTACTGGGAACCTTGTTGTTTCAAAATTCTTTGTGGTCGGACATACTTTCCATGTCAACTATATCATTATCATACCACAGATGCTCACCCCACATATTTTCAACTTCTTCACCTTGTCCACTGTTGTAATTGCAAGGGCTATATGGAGGTTCATAGTTATCAAATGAAGTCCATGTACCCACCCATCATTGGCGACCATTCCTCTGATCTATTCTGATCGACTTCTATTTCAGGTTATGTACTCGTTGGATTAGTGAAAGATGATTGATGTGGATTTTTTTAGGGCAAGTTTCCTGGTTCTCCCAATCTACATTGCACATTATTGTGTTAAAAAAATACGACATCAGTCGACATCATGTATTCTGTTAACACGCTTACATTTCAAAACGTGTTATCAAAACCACAACATGAATGCATGTCATGTTATTATATCTATGTTACAACTCAAAATTGCTATATCGCATGTGAATATTGTGTAATTACTAATGCAATATATTACACGTTGTGTTTATTAATTCACATGATGATTTACCCTTAACACGATATGTTAAATATCATGGTCTCGAGAACACGAAATATTCCAATTGCGTATAATCAAAAGATTAATTGTTACCTAATAGTTTCAAATGTGAACTGAGTTTCATTGAATCCGAGATGAAATATGATATTAGAGCTAGGTTGAGCGATTACGATGGGTGATTCAACTTTGTTAACTGTCTGGTTCCTTTCTACAGAGGGTGATGGTGATTTATCACCATTGTCGGGCTGTTTCATCTCGGCATACAATGATAACACCTCCTTATTCGCCTTCTTATGAATGGAGAACACTCACCAGAGGTCCTCATTGTCTTGTAATTCATATATCATGGATGATTGGGAGGATGAAATTAAATACTTCAAACCAACATTACCTTTGACTGAAAGTCGTGATTGGACTTGTCCCAGCAGCTCGCCGAAGCTCATTGATGGATGAATGTTCATCAACCATGCCATTCCACCAATTCACACATCGTCATTGCCTACCTCTCTGTTATAATGGATGCAAATACCAATCCTATCCATTATCGGTGTGAAAGAAGGATCGTTTCTACCAAATACAGCCTTTAGAGCACTCACACAACATCTATGGTGCCAAAAAATAATTTTTTCTTGTTCATCGACTCTAGCCGGTGAGTCACTGCCGGTCAACTCCCACCAGCGAGTTCTGTTTGCTGCCGATGACTACCAGCACACCGGAATGGTGCAACACTATTCCAGTGTTCATTTATTACTCTCTACATTAAAACCTAATATAGTGGAAACCTAAGGGCATTTTGGTCTACAAATAGGTCATATGGTATTTTCTTTTAAAATCTAGGCAATATGGAAAAAAACTCTTGATCTCTTTGTGTTTTGTTTGTTTGTCACATGAACTTTTCATATTATTTTTTAATATATGTCCTGTTTGTTTGTTTAATCTTGATAGACATTAATGAGAAAACAATGACAAGTAGGTTTAAAACATTTTTTTTAATTAATCCATGTATATTTTTTCCATGATCAACATTTCTAATTAACAACCTTGATGAATGAATAAAGTTAAAATAGTGTATAAGAGCAGTTTTCTACATAGCTAATTCGAATCACAGGCACTATGATCATTTTTTGGTTTTTAAGGACTTGATTCCCTATAGACAGCCAGTCCACTTGAATTTTCAAAGCACATGGATTATAATCCATTTTAAGGAGGTTTTGCCTCTCAATATCCACTATGTTTATCAAGTTGTACTATAAGAATATCAAAGTAATTCTAGCTTGTAGTTGAGAATATTTGATCATATTTACACTTGAATTATTAAAAATGAAGAGATTGATATTATTCTATTAGTGGATTCAATTTCTTAAGTAATTATTATTATATTGCTTATTCATTTGGTTTAGTTTAATACTTCCTTTGTTTAATTTTAGTTTAATTTTTTAACAAATTCTCTTCTTAGATTTAGTAATAATTTAATCCATTCATGAAGTTAGACAACCCTTAATATGTACTCATCTTATTACAATTTCCTTGTACACTTAGAAAGTGTTTAATTATAAATGATTAGTCTCCCATAAACTTTGTCAAGGTAACTATGTATATTTACAACATTTAGTTGGTTGTTAACTGAATATGTCATGATTTTACAGAGGAGTTCTTATGTTTCTTAAATGTATGTGCCTAGAAATTCTTTTGATGTTTAAGTTGTATATTTAGGGGCTATTTGGATACATAATTTATATTAGATTCCATCAATTCCGCCTCAATTCCAACTCAAATTATCGTAATCATGTATATTTGCGAAAAATGGGAAGAATTTAAAATTTTGCCTAGAAGTTGATTCCAAGCCATTTCAAGACAGAATCAACTGGAATCATCGAATCACCTCATGAGGTGATTTGCCGATTCTAGCTCCCAACCCCCTTTTCCAAATTATAGATTCTATTATTTTTCAATGGTCACCTCTTATATCGATTTGAGCCTAAAAAAGTGTGCCATAAATTGGTAGGCCCATTTTAAAAGTTCAAAATTATCTATCCTTGTGAGATCTTGTTTGATATAACTCAAATTGAGGAGCATATTAGTACCAAAAACGTGCATGTCCAAGTTCGGGAGAGAGAGTTATATTAGTTTAAAGTTTTAAACATGGGTTTGATGCGACATCCGAATTTATTCTAAAAAATTTCATTACCAACCATAATCCACATTCATTAGTGAATTTTTTGAATTAAATTTCAAAAAATTCCACTTCCATTTCTAAAAAATCTAACATCCAAACAGCCCCTTAATTGTTAATTTGCATTGCCAATTGATAAGTATTCTAAATGAACATTATGAGAGCAATATCTAAACCTAATTGGATGCTTAATTTACCTTACAAACTTGTATTTGTTTGCATGTAGTGTGTATTACTTTAGCTCCAATGAAGCTTTTTTTTTATCTTAAGTCATAATAAATCATCTTTGACTATTGTAATACTCTTAACTTGAACACTTGCCTTTTGATATGCTGAAAGTGGAGTGGAAGAAGTCTGAGTCTTCTTTTGTCACTGCATTACTAGCATGTGAAATTTAGAGGTTGAGAACTTTGCATTTTCTTTTACACTTCTTTGAGCATTAATTTTGAAGTTGCTTGGTACTAGTTACATATATAAGGTTTGCATAGGCATACAATGTTATGAAAGAGAATTTGTCCAATATTGAGGAGGACAATTCAAAATTAAAGGAGGAGAACTTAAAGTCAAAGGAGTAAATAAATCAACTTAGAGATTAACATAAACAATTAGTATTGAAGATGGATCAAATGATGAATTTTTTCAATCTCAAATGAGTTAGGTATGTGCATAAAAATTTTATCTACATAGTACAATTATGTTTTTTTATTGTAGTAAGACAACTATTCCATATACTAACTTTACTTATTCTCCAATTTTTGTAAGCCTAAGGTAAATGATTCTACAATGTTGACTTGCAACGATGAATCAAGTTATGGAGAAGAATTTTGCTTTTTTGTTTATATCAAAAACTCTTGTTATAAATACTTAGACATAGTGATTCTTTGTTTTGAATAACTTTTCTGGTTTAAGGATATTGTACCTTGTTATTAATTATGTATTAGGTTTCATTACCTGTGGTTGAATGTAAGTGGATGTAATGTTGATTGTATTAACTATTCTAAATGTGTATGAGAAAGCTAGAAATTTCAAGATATATTTTAAAAAAATAATTATTAGTTGTGGTTATAAAAAAGCCACTGCTAAATGTATTTGCGGCAGTCACATAATCATCGTTAATACATTTAGTGGCAGTCATAAAATCTTCGTAAAAAAAACAATAAAAAGGTTTTAAAAAAATTTAGTGGTGGCCGCTATGAGCGCCACTAATAGTTTGATTCAGAGATAATCACAAACCACCACTATAACTAATATGGCGGTTTGTGGCCTCCATGTTATCTCAATGATTCCTTCCAAAGATCCAACACCTATCCATGAGAGAGAGTTGAGATCATCCATGTCTTTGAACTATGCATCCACGAGGGTTCCAAAGTAGAGGTGAAGCAAGCTTGGAAAAAGGTTTAATGGAGGTGTAGAGAGTTTGTAGAAGATGTTGGACCATTGTACGGGTTCAAGCCCATATGGTCCACCACTGTTTGTGGTTCAGGTGAGCCGGTACAGGCCACAAGATCTAAGGACAGTCAGGGCGGCCGTGCCAACCCTACATGAACCATCATAAAACATATTTAATTAGGACCCTTATATGTCACACACTCACACTAGGCATGTAACTAGGGTGCACATATTCACTTTGTGGGGCCCAACTCTTGAATTAGTGTCGTTTGTTGGACCCGTAGTTAGCAAGGGGTCGATCCTATCATGGGCTTAGCCATGCACAGGGGGTCAAGGCCCCCGTGGGCTCTAAGAAATAGAGCCCACCCCAGTTGTGTCAGACCCTCTAGGTTAATCCGGTGGAATTCAGATTGGAGGCTCATTTATAAAGCCCATGTAGGGTAAGTCTTATGAGGGAGTATAGATAGTGATTAAGAGAGGAGAGAAGGCCTAACAACCTAGGCAGCCCCATCTCTTCTCCTCTCTCTCCAAATCATGCCCCCCTCTCCCTCTTGGCGTGTTGGTCAAAATACAAGGGAAAAGAGGGACTGGCCGCCCCTCTCTCTCCCTCCCTTCTCATTCTTGCGTGGTGCACAAAGGAGGAAAACTCTTCTTGGAATTGTGTGGCTTCAAGGCAAGGGCTAGGGCACTTCATCAAGTGGATTCTACAATCCAAAGCAAGGATTTAGAGGGTTCTACACAAGCACAAAGGTAATCTTCTCTTATCTTTATTGAATCTGTGTTCAATTGTTAATTGAGCATTGGAGTAAAGGGATAACGCTTCCAGGGGCTGATCGGCCCCAAAGGTCAGTTCATATCACTCCCTTGTTTCATTCTAATTGTTTAATAGCCTCTTTCATGTGTTTATTGCTTATAAATGTCTTTGTTCATGTGATTGTCTAGAGGAATTGGTATAAAGTTATCATTTTTATTAAAGATGCCACACCTAGGGCTCTCCCCACCACGTGCTTCTGCTTGTACTCCATTCAACATTGGTATTGGAGCCCGGTTTGGGGGTTTTGGTCGTTGATTTGATAAAAATTGAATTAATTTACCCATTTTAAGGTTTGTGTATGCAAAATTGGGGAAAACCCTAAATTACTTCTCTATACTTAATCTATGATGGGAATTTTATGTTTAGAGTGAAATTAATTATTTAATAACTGATTCATATCATTACCTTGTTGAAATTTTGTACTCTGATAATTAATTTGGGCATGGGCACACCCTAGGGGCGATTCGGTAAATTTGCCACTTGTAATTTTTTGTGCTCAAATAAATTCCTATTCACTCTATATGCATAAACTTGTTTTTTTATCCATATTGAATAATTAATTATATTGTGTGGATTTAAATAATTCTTTGAATAAGAAATTAGTAGAAATTGACCAAACAAGCCCTATGGGCATTTTGGTCAATTCACAATGGTTTTTTTTTTGCATATTTATTTGCCATTCAGAAAAGAAATAGTATTCTTTCATGCATTTTTTGATAGGTATTGACTGTTTATTAAGTGTTTGGGTTTAGTGTAATTATAAGGGTGAAAAGACTGAACTAGACCTAGGGCTAATTTGGTAATTTTATATCATCTTTTACCTAGACCAAAAATTTATATCCAGAAATAATAATGTGTGTTTTTCTTGCAGTTATATGTGCCTAAGGGGTAGCATAAGAAATTAGCATAAATAATTGCATATTAAATTAAGCTTACCTTAAGGAGTTGAGGGTAGTTTGGACTACTCGCTTGTGATTTAAGTCTAATTTATATGCAATTATATTGATTTATTCAGCATAAAATTACTTGTCCCTTGCTTTGATTTAAAATAAGTGAGTCAAAAAGTAGTCATCGGCCATCTCATGGTATTTACTCCTTTGTGTCTTTGCCTTGTTTTGTAGTTAATTTTTGTTCACTATGGCATCAAAGATGGTCACTTCTGAGTTGGGAAAGATTAAGAAATCAAATGAAAATAACGTATAAGAGGAGGATACACTATATCTCTCTCTAACTTGGCTCATATCATGGAGCAAGTCATTGAGCCCTTCCAAGAGAACTGCATTGCTACTCAGAAGAAAGCTTATGAAAAGATTAAGGATGATGACAACAAGGTTAGGTCCACCATTCTGATTTTTATGGAGCCAAAGATGGAGAGGCTCATTGAGAAGTTTATAACTGCAAAAGAGATGCTTGAGGCAATCTTTGTGAGGTATGGGGAGTACACAAAGTTTCATAAGAGAATGCTACACTTTAAGTATCAAAACTCAAGGATGGGAGAGTGAGATGATGTGAATGAGCACCTAAGTGTTATATCCATCGTAGCTGATGACCTGGAGACATTAAATGACCACATCTCTACGGAAGTTCAAGTGTCAACAGTGTTGAACAACCTCCCTAAGTCCTAGGAAAGTTGGTTGTTTACCTCAATATGAGTGATCAAAAATTGACAATGGAGGGTCTAATTGCCAATTTAGGCTTGAGCAATAAAGGAGGACCATGTTAATACTTCAAGGACTGCTATTGCCTACTTAGCCCAGAACATTGGAGTTGGAAAGAAAGGTAGACAAGGACATGGACCTTGAAATAAAAAAGCCTTCAAAAAAAAGGGGAAAGAAGCCACAAAACAAAGGTAATTGCAAGGGGAATAACAAACTCGAGAGTGTCTAATTCAAGTGCGGCCAGATGGGTCACTTCAAGGCTAACTTTCCCTAGAATGATGGTCATACTAACAACAACAACAAATGCAAGAACAAAGAGATAATTTTTGTTGTTTCTGAGGTTATGATTACTGATGTCAAGGAGAAAACTGGTGGCTAGACTCTGGAGCCACAGTCCATGTGTTATACTCTAGGGGCTATAGGGGTGAAATGATCAATTTCCTACTTGGACAAAATAAGATCTACATGAGAAACAACACTTACTGCTATGTGAAGGCCATGGGGACATATAGGATCCCTCTAAAGGAAGGGTTAACCCTTGTCCTGACTTATGTGCTATTTGTTCCCTCCATCAGGAGGAATTTGATCTACATCCTTGTGCTTACCTATATGGGATTTGAGGTCAAATTCAAAGGAAACAAAGCCACAATGGGAAAGAGTGGCTCTGTTTTATTTTTAGCTACTTTAGTTGATGGTTTATAGTGTCTTGATGTTTTTAACTCATTTATTTCTAATAAATTAGCCTCTTCTGAGTATTTTGTCTTGTTTGTTGATGATGCATTACTTTCACACATGCGGTTGTGTTATGTCAATGTAGATAAGCTATATAGATTGTCGATTTCAGGGTTATCACCCAAAATATCCAAATACTTTCTTGTGTGCGAGGATTGGTTATTGGAGAAGATGAGCAAGCAATCCTTCCAACACGGACAAAGGGCAAATGAACTATTAGGGGTAGTTCACTCAAACATCTATGGGCCCCTAAATGCTGAAACCCACAGAGGCATGACCTACTTTATAACTTTTATAGATGACTATTCAAGATACTGATATATGTATCTAATAAATAAAAAAATTGATGCCCTAGATCAATTCAAGGAATTTAAAACTGAGGTAGAGACCCAACTAGGCAGGGAGGTAAAAATCGTAAGGACTAACTGGGGTGGCGAGTACACCTCTGATAGGTTTAATGATTATTATACCAATTAAGGAATATTGCATCAATACAAACTCCCTTACACTCTACAACAAAATGGAGTGAAAAAAATAAATAATAGGATGTTTATGGACATGGTCAGATCCATTTGAAATCACTCTGAATTAAGAATCAATTTTTGAGGTGAGTCTTTAGACACCACAGTGTACATCCTTAATCGTGTACCCACAAAGGTAGTCTAACAGACACCTTTTGAGCTATGGATGGGTCTATATCCAAGCTTAGGACATCTTAGAGTGTGGGGGTCCAAGGCACATGTAAAGGTATTTGTCCAGTATAGGGCTAAGGTTATTTACAGTGATCACTCTAAGGGGTACAGATTTGTGGTTCATCACACGGATGGAATAATGGAGGTTATAGGGTCTAGAGACACTTACTTCTTAGAAGAAGAATTAAATACCAAAATACCTAATAAAAGAGTAGATTTATTCGAGATAATAAAAGAGACTAGTCCTAGTACTACCCCTGAGGAAGTAATTAGATCAACTTAAAATCAAACCAACTAGGAACTAAGGGCATTGAGGAAAATAAGACATTCAAAACAGTTGAGGGACTTCTACAAAATGCTAGGGGAAGACAACACCATATTAGATAAACATGTTCTAGATTACCCAATTACCCTTGAGCAAGTTTTGAGTCTTCCAGATGCTCAAGAATGGCAAAATGCTTTTCAAGAGGAAATGAATTCAATCCTAAAGAACAAGGTTTGGGAGATAGTTGATTAACCAGAAGGGCACAAGCCCATAGGGGATAAATAAATCTTCAAAAATGAAGCTTAAGGCAGACGAGTCAATAGACAAGTATAAAGCAAGATTAGTGGCAAAATGGTTCACCCAAGTGTGTGGGATGGACTTTAAGGAGACATATTCGGCTATGTCAAGATTTGACTTAATCAGATGTCTCTTAGCAAGTGTTGCTTACTTTAGTTTAGAGTTGCATCAGATAGATGTAAAGACTAACTTCCTAAATGGAGATTTAGAGGAAGAGATTTACATGGAACAACCTAAGGGTTTTGTAGTTCCTGGAGATGAAGACAACATGTGTAAGCTAATAAAATTATTGTATGGCCTCAAACAATCTCCAAGACAATGATACTTCACTTTTCACAAGGTGATTAGTGAATATGGGTTTATAGTGAATGAACATGATCATTCTATTTATACCTTCTGGGATGGGACCAGGTATATGATGTTGTTACTATATGTAGATGACATACTCTTAATGAGGAATGTCTAAAGTATGATTGTCAGTTTAAATGAATGGCTTAAAACCCAATTCGAGATTAAAGACATGGGTGGGGCATCCCACATCATTGGGATGAATATTAATAGGGAAAGAAAGGTTAGGAAGCTAAGTATGTCTTAATAGTCATATATAGAGAATGTTCTCATATGCTTCAATGTCATTGGTTGAAAAATAATTGAATCCAAAATATATAAGGGTACTATGTTATCTAAGAATATGGCTCCTTGGACAAAGGAAGAGAGACTCCGAATGAAGTCAGTGTTATATGCACAAGCTATTGGCAGCTTGATGTATGCCATGCCTTGTACTAGACTTAATTTGAGTTTTGTGGTAGGCTTGCTGAGCCGCTACCAAGTAGAACTTGGACTTCAATACTGGCAAGTAATGAAAAGGGTATTCCGATACATTCTAGGGTCTAAGAATCTAAAACTCACTTATCAGGCAAAATGTCTATCATAGCTAGATATAATGATTCAGACTATGCAAGGGATCCATATGATAGGAAATCTACTGCTGGAATTGTCTTCATGTTTAGAGGTGGGGCTTTACCATGGGCAAGTAAGAAAGAAAAGAGTGTTTCTAAGTCTACGATGGAAGCTTAGTTCTATGCATGCAGTATAGCAGCTTCCCAAGCATTATAGAAAAAGAAATTTCTAGCTATATTGGGGCAAGAAAACTGGACTGATGCTCACGTCCAAATTTCCTACGATAATATAGAGACAGTGTCGATACTGAAAAATGGGGAGATCAATGCTAGAGGTAAGCACATTGAAGTGCATTACTACTATATATTTGACATGCTACAGAGAGAAAAGGTGATTGTGAGTTATATTCCTACTGATGAGATGCTGACAAATCCATTTACTAAGGCCTTAATGACATATCTATTTACACGACACACTCATAGCATTGATCTTTGATGGGACTAGCACAAGTCGTTGTTGGACTATATGAGACTCACCCATAGTAGGGGATGTTGGACCATCACTACAACAAATTTCAGTATTAGCAGCGCATGTAAGCATCGCTAATAATACCGTAAGTCTTGCTAATGAGTATTAGCGAAGCATAAAAAGCGTCGCTAAATACGTCAATAAACTACAATCGCTACTGCTTATTAGCGACATTTATAGTAAGCATCGCTAATAGTATAACATTAACGATGCATAAATAAACGTCACTAAATATGTTACTATTAGCAACGTATACTTATATGTCGCTAATATGTTACTATTAGTGATGCTTATCATTAAGCATCGCTAATTGTTGCGTATTAGCGACGCTTATATAGATGTCGCTAATAATATTTTTTTAAAAAAATAAAATAATAAAAATATTTTGCCAAAAAATGGAATAAAAAAATTATTTTTCTATTAGCGACACTTTTGAAAGCATCCCTAATATGAAATATAAAAAAATCATTAGCGACGGTTTTAGAAGTGTCGCTAATGACTTAATAAATTAATAAAAAAAACACGCCGGCAGCATGAGGCCGCTGCCGGGGGATCGGAATCCGGCAGGGACCCTTCCTCCAGTCTGTCAACCAAAGGGGGGGGACCGGGTGTAGGGGGGTTGGAGGGAGGAGCCAAAATCCGGCAAGGGAGCCGGATTCCGACCCTAGAGCCCTTTGCTATGATCTGTCAACTAGAGGAAAGGGGGGACAGCGAGAGGGAGGAGGGGGTGGGGGACCAGAGGACGGCGAGGCTTACGGGGAGCAGAAGAGGGCAGACGGGAGGCTGGGGTGCAACAAGGGTAGACGGGCGGCGACAGAGGGCGGTTGGGGTGCAGCAGGGCGAACGGGAGGCTAGGGTGTAGCGCGGTGGATGGGAGAATGGGGTGCAGCCACGGGGTTGGGGCTCGAGCAAAGACAGAGGGTGGGGTGCAACAGGGCGGACAATGACAGCAGAGGTCAGCACACGACAATAGGTGGAGGCAAGGAGCAGAAGAATAACGAAAATCCCGTGTGAGCAAAAAAAGCCTTTGCAGGTGATTTTGCATGCATGATCGAAATTTTGCCTGCGCTAGGCAAAATTTGTGCCCCGTGAGGGCATTTTTTTGAAGCACGTTTTTTTTCTTATGATGCTTAGAGAGCGTCGCAAATACGTTTATTTGCGACGCTTTGTCTAAAGTCACAAACATTTATTTTTTGCCAGCTAATATTCATACCGTTGCACATATTATATCTTAGCAACGTTTTTCTAAACATAGCAAATAATATTTATTTACGACAATTATATATAAACATTGCTAACATCGTATCATTTGTGACGCTTAAACACAAGCGTGGCAAATATTCTTACTTTCTCTACCTCCCTCTCTCTCCACTCCCTCTCCTATCTCTCTCTTCCCTTTCTCTCTCTCCACTCTCCTCTCTCTCCTCCTTTCCTCTCTATCCTCTCACTCCCCCTCATCTCTCTCCCTCTCTCTCCTCCATCTCCTCTCTCTCTCCTCCCTCCTCCCTCTCTCTCCTCACTCTCTCCTCCCTTTCTCCTCCCTTCTCCCTCTCTCCACCCTCATTTCTCTCTCCTCTCTCTCTTTTCTCCCTCTCTCCTCTCTTTCTCTCTCTACTCTCCCACTCTCCTCTCTCTCACCCTCTCTCCTCTCCCTCCTCTCTCTCCCTCCTCCCTCTCTCCTCCCTCTCTCTATATCCTCTCTATTTTATATATTTAGTTCAAATTTAATTAAAAAATAAATAAATAAAAATGTTTTACCGACACATAGTACTATACATCGCTAATACTAAAGGTATTAGAGACGTATATACCTATACGTCCCTAATACACAAAGGTATTACTGGCGTATTGTCACAGATGGAGCTTTTGGGGCAGCCGGCCATGCGGCGCTTGTAGGCTGAAAGCCCAATAAGCAAGCCTGCGAGTGGGACAAGAGGTTTGCCTTGCACTGGTGCGTTGTGCAATCACTTGCGGGCGCATGCAAAGCAAAAGGGTAGGGGGCAAAAGCGAGTCACATTGCAACGAAACGAATGAACACAAGCACTGAAGATGAATGCATTCACTATCAACATGTTTACAAGCAATGGGTGCAACAACACTAGCCAACTTGCACAACTACTCACTCCCCCCTATATAGCATAAGGGATTTTTTGTATATGGCTGGAGTGGCAGCATAAGTAGCTGTATGGGCATGGTTGCACCATAAAATAAAAATAAAGAAAATACATAAAAATAAAGAAATATACATGGAAGTAAACCAAAAAGGGAATTGGTAGGGTGCCCGGAACGCAGTCTATGACATACTCCCCCACTCAATTCCGTCGACGTCCTCGTTGACGCTTCTCCTGGAGGTAGGCTTGTACTTGATCAGCATGGTGGTTGAGGAGTTCTTCTTCTGGCTCCCAGCTATGTGGAAGGTCTCGCCACTTGATGAGGAATTTGCGGGTTGTCTCCTTGCCGCCTTCGACTTCACGATCAGCAATGATTTCTTCAAGAATTCTGACGTCGGT
Organism: Saururus chinensis; assembly: GCA_035235625.1. Taxonomy (NCBI): domain Eukaryota; kingdom Viridiplantae; phylum Streptophyta; class Magnoliopsida; order Piperales; family Saururaceae; genus Saururus; species Saururus chinensis. The sequence continues at coordinate 13,644,281 of CP141148.1, forward strand.
GGTGACTTTGGGATTGCCGCATGTAGTTTGTTGTCTGGAGAGGTCTTCAGCATCTGCATGGTATGGCTTCAGACAGCTAGCATGGAAGATAGGATGGATCTGCAACCACGGCGGTAGTTGCACCTTGTAAGATACCTTCCCGACCCGCTGGAGGATGGGTACGGGGCCTTCATACTTGCGGATGAGACCTTTGTGTAGCTGGTGAAAGAGCTTCAGTTGAGCCGGGTTGAGTTTGACCAGCACAAGATCCCCCACACTAAAGGTAGAGGGTTGGCGGCCTTGATTGGCCCACTTTTTGGCAGAGGAAGCAGCCTTTTCGAGATAGGCCCGAGCAATTTCAGAGGTTATGCTCCAGTCTTGTGCAAGGCGGAAGGCAGGGGGGCTGTTGCCAAAATAACCCAGAGCCAGGGTGTGGGGTGTGTTAGGCTGGCGGCCGGTGGCTAACTCAAAAGGGCTCTGGTTGGTAGCGGAACTCTTCTGTATGTTGTACGAGAACTGGGCAACATCGAGGAGATTGACCCAGTTCTTCTGGTTGGCGCTAATGAAGTGGCGTAGATACTCCTCAAGGAGGGCATTAACGCGCTCTGTTTGGCCATCTGTTTGTGGATGCATGCTTGATGAGAAACTCAGCTTGGAACCAAGTAGCTTAAATAGTTCTGTCCAAAAGCGGCTGGTGAAACATCCATCCCGATCACTAACAATGGAATGTGGCACCCCCCAGTACTTGACAATATTCTTCAGAAATAGGTGGGCAGATTCTTCAGCAGTATAATGTTTAGGAGCTAGCATGAAGGTGTCATATTTAGATAAGCGGTCCACAACCACCAAGATGGACCCATATCCCCCAACTTTAGGCAATGCCGAGATGAAGTCGAGAGAAACGCTCTCCCAAGGTCCTGGCGGTATCGGCAGTGGTTGAAGGAGGCCGTGTAGCTTGTCATGTTCCACTTTGTCTTGTTGGCAAGTAAGGCATGTCCGAACATATGCCTCAACGTCGTCGCTCATGTGAGGCCAGAAATAAGCCCTCTCCAAGAGGGCTAGTGTACGGTGGATACCCGGATGGCCAGCCCAAGGAGTGTCATGACACTCATAAAGGAGTTCTTTCCGTAGGTGATCAGCTTTTGGAACATAAAGTCGTCGTCCCTTGGTCACCAATAACCCATTGTAGAGCCAAAACTTGCGAGTCTTTCCGTCTTTTACCTGCTGAAGGAGGGTGCATACCAGAGGATCTTTCATCATTGCTGTACGGATAAGATGTTGTAGATCATTCGACCAAGAACTGATGCTCGCAAGGTGGAGGGAGGCCAACTCGGTCAGTTCGGCCTATCGACTAAGTGCATCAGCCACGACATTGTTCCGCCCCGGTTTGTACTCCAAGATGTAGTCGAATTCAGCCAAAAAGTCTTGCCACCGAGCTTGTTTGGGGGACAACTTGGGTTGGGATTGGAAGTAACTAGCTGCAATGTTGTCGGTTTTGACAACAAAGCGAGAGCCCAATAGGTAATGGCGCCAGGTGCGCAGACAATGAATGATAGCTGTCATCTCCTTCTCTTGGACGGTGTAGTGTCGCTCCATTTCATTGAGTTTACGACTTTCAAATGCAACCGGGTGGTCTTCTTGTGAGAGGACGCCCCCAATGGCATAATCAGAGGCATCCGTTTGAACTTCAAATGGTGTGGAGTAGTCAGGGAGTCGAAGTACAGGTTCTTGTGTGATTGTTGTCTTCAGAGCAGTAAAGGCCTTTTGACACTGTTCTGACCAACACCAAGGGCGATCTTTCTTTAGCAGGTCTGTTAAAGGGGCAGCTCTCTGTGAATACCCTTGAACAAAGCGCCTGTAGTAGTTGGAGAGGCCTAAGAAAGCTCACAATTGTTTAACTTTGGTGGGGACTGGCCAATCCTCAATTGCACAGATCTTTTCTTGATCCATCCAAACTTGTCCCTTGCCGATATGATGTCCCAAAAAGAGAATTTCCTGTTGTGCAAAGGAGCACTTCTCCAACTTGATGTATAGCTTGTTCTGGCGAAGGACTTCAAGCACCATTCGCAAGTGAGTAATATGCTCGGTGAGTGTCTTGCTATAGACGACAATGTCATCGAGATAAATGACAACAAAGCAGTCAAGGAAGTCATGGAAAATATTGTTCATTAGTGTGTAGAAGGTGGCCGGTGCATTTGTGAGGCCAAAGGGCATGACCAGGAACTCGAACGCGCCATAACGGGTAACACACGTAGTCTTGGCTTCATCACCATGAGCAATACGCACTTGGTAGTAACCTGATCGAAGGTCCAGTTTAGAGAAGTAGCAGGCAGTGCCAAGCCGGTCAAAAAGATCTGCGATGAGTGGAAGGGGATACTTATTCTTCACTGTCAACTTGTTCAATGCCCGATAGTCAATACAAAGACACAAACTCCCATCATGTTTCTTCTGGAAGAGAACTGGAGCACCGAAGGGGGCTTTTCAAGAACGGATAAAGCCAGCATCCAGTAGTTCATCAAGTTGTCGTCGTAATTCAGCGAGTTCAGGGGTTGCCATCCCTAGGGAGCACGGGCTGGTGGTTTTGCACCCGGCTCCAACTCAATTTCATGGTCAATGGGTCGCCGCGGAGGTAGACACTTCGGTAGGGCTTCAGGCATAACATCAGCATAGTCATTTAAAACAGCTTGAACTTCTGTCGGTAGTGGTTGATCCCCTTGAGGTTGATTTTCCATACGAAGAGCCACAAGGTATGTGGGATCACCTTTCTTCAACCCGTTGTCTAGTTGAAGCGCAGATAGATGTGCAGTACTCGTCTTGCCTTTCTGAACAACGGGTACCATGCAAGGGTTCGTGGCTTCAAACATGCAAACGGACCCCAGATGTGGCATTGGGACAATGTTCGCCTTCCGTAAGAATTCCACCCCAAGGATAACCTGGAAGTCATCCAAGGGGACGGCCATGAGGTTTGTCGAACCGGACCACTTACCAATCTGAATGGGAACGTCTTTGGCCAACCCAGTGATAGGGCGAGCTTCAGAGTTCACCGCCTTCATTCGGCTAGAATCTTTGATGAGTTTTAGCCCGATACGTCTTGCCTCATTGTCCGATATAAATGTGTGGGTGGCTCCAGTGTCTACCATTGCTTTAGTTGGGACGCCCTTCAGGTGGATCTCAATGTACATCAGACCCTTTGCTTGAGGTAGTTGTGGTCCCTGAGTACCGTCAATGGTGTTGAGTAGTCTCAGCGTTCCCATCGTGGGTGCTTCTTCTTCATCGCCGGAGGCTTCCGCATTGCCATCGAGTCGGGCTGACTTTCTTGCAATGAGGGCATTGAGCGCTTTCTTTTGAGGACACTGCCAAGTAAGATGGGGTCCAGCACATAACAAGCATGATAAGGTCCCCTAGCACGGCTGAAGGGTTGGAACAGCCGAGTGGCAGAGGTGGAGCTATCAACTTTAGCACCAAAGTCTTTGGAGAAAGGCCTCCTTTCGCCAATTTTGCCCTTGCCCCTATCCTGAGACTCACTTGGGCCACTTTGGTCCCGTTGACTTTGTCGTTGGCCTTGGTCCCTTTGGAAAAATCCAGGTTTTCTTGTCTTGTCCTGGGTAGTGAAGTCAGTAAGACGTTCGGCTTCGGTGATAGCAGTAGATAAGTCTCATACTTTGTGCCGATTCAATTCTGTTTGGGCCCATGGCTTGAGACCTTCAAGGAAGTAGAACAGCTTGTCATTTTCGGCCAGATCATGAATGTCCAACATTAGGGCAGAAAACTGTTTGACGTAGTCGCGAACTGTCCCTGTTTGTTGGAGACGACGGAGGTTCCGTCGAGCAATGAATTCTACATTTTCAGGCAAAAATTGGTCTTCAGTTGACCCTTCAGGTCTTCCAAAGTATTAACTTCAAGGCAACCATTCAAAATTTCTTCGTACTTCATCCTCCACCATAGCTTGGCATCGCCGGATAAGTACATTGTGGTCATTGTGACCTTATCTTCTTCGGACTCCGGGTGAACAGCCCGGAAGTATTGCTCCATATCGAACAAAAAATTTTCTAGTTCTTTGGCATCCCGCGCTCCCTGGTAGGCCTTGGGTTCTGTCACTTTGGGGCGCTTAACGGCTACAATAGGCTCTTGTTGCGCTGTTGTTTGGAGGAGAAGGCTAACTTGTGCAGCCAGGTTTTGTACCTCCTCAAGCAATTTCTCAACTTCTGCCTATGATTCTTCAATCAACATGCGGTTCTCAATACTGACACCACGATTTTGTGATCCAGTCTCGTGGTTCCCTTTCTCCGCTTTTTCAAGAGAGTTCACTTTCTCTTCCAATGCAAGAAACCCGCTAGCCAAGGGAGCAACTTGCTCCTCCAAGGCTTCCATGCGGTCCTACCATTTGGATGATTTTCTGTGTTGTGGGTCTGGAGCAGCATGCTCGGTCCCACTAGCTTCACCTACTATCGACTTCGGCATCGCGAGTGGAAGCTTGATGGACGGATTTTTCTTTGGCTCCGATACCAACTGTCATGGACGGAGCTTTTGGGGCAGCCGGTCGTGCGGCGCTTGTAGGCTGAAAGCCCACTAAGCAAGCCTGCGAGTGGGACAAGAGGTTTGCCTTGCACTGGTGCGTTGCGCAATCACTTGCGGGCACATGCAAAGCAAAAGGGTAGGGGGCAAAAGCGAGTCACATTGCAACGAAACGAATGAACACAAGCACTGAAGATGAATGCATTCACTATCAACATGTTTACAAGCAATGGGTGCAACAACACTAGCCAACTTGCACAACTACTCACTCCCCCCTATATAGCATAAGATATTTTTTGTATATGGCTGGAGTAGCAGCATAAGTGGCTGTATGGGCATGGTTGCACCATAAAATAAAAATAAAGAAAATACATAAAAATAAAGAAATGTACATGGAAGTAAACCAAAAAGGGAATTGGTAGGGTGCCCGGAACGCAGTCCGTGACAGTATGTCCCTATACGTCTCTAAAACTCAAAAAGTATTATCAATGTATATGCCTATGCACCCCTAATACTCAAAGGTGTTAGTGACAAATATGCCTATACGTCGCTAATATATTTTTTATTATTTAATTATTTTTAAATAAAAAATATAAAACAAATAAAGTAAAAAAAATTTGTTTCTCTACCCTCTCTCCTCTCGCTCTCTCCCTCCTCTCTCCTTCTCTCCTCCCTCACTCCACCCTCTTCTCTCTCTCTTTCCTCCCTCTCTCCACCCTCTTCTCTCTCTCCTCTCTTTCTCTCTCCTCTCTCTCTCTTCTCCTTCTCTCCTCTCACTCTCTCTTCTCCCTCTCCCCTCTCTTTCTCCCTCTCTCCGCCCTCATGTCTCTCTCCTCCCTCTCTCTATATCCTCTCTATTTTATATATTTATTTCAAATTTAATAAATAAATAAATAAATAAATATGTTTTACCGATGCATAGTACTATACATCGCTAATACTAAGGGTATTAGTGACATATATACCTATACGTCCCCAATACACAAAGGTATTACTGACGTATGTCCCTATACGTCGCTAATATTCAAAAAGTATTATCAATGTATATGCCTATGCACCCCTAATACTCAAAGGTGTTAGTGACAAATATGTCTATACGTCGCTAATATATTTTTTATTATTTAATTATTTTTTAAATAAAAAATATAAAATAAAAAAAATATAAAATTTTCGTTTCTCTACCCTCTCTCTTGCTCTCTCCCTTGTCCCTCCTCTCTCCTTCTCTCCTCCCTCTCTCCACCTTCTTCTCTCTCTCTTTCCTCCCTCTCTCCACCCTCTTCTCTCTCTCCTCTCTTTCTCTCTCCTCTCCCCTCTCTTTCTCCCTCTCTCTGCCCTCTTGTCTCTCTCCTCCCTCTCTCTCTATATACCTCTATTTTTTATTTTTATTTAAAAATTAATTAAAAATAAATATATAAAAAAATATTAGCTACACATACAACTATACGTCACTAATACTCAAAGGTATTAGTGACCTATATAACTATACATCGCTAATACATTTTTTAATTTTTTAATTTTTAATTAATTATTAAATAAAAAATAAATAAAAAATCTCTCTCTACCCTCTCTCCTCCATCTCTCTTCTCTCTCTCTCTCCTTCTCTCCTCCCTCTCTCCACCCTCTTCTCTCTCTTTCCTCCCTCTCTACATCCTCTTCTCTTTCTCCTCTCTCTCTCCTCTCTCTCTCTCTCTTCTCCCTCTCCTCTCTCTCTCTTCACCCTCTCTCCCTCTCTCCTACTACTCTCTCCTCCCACTCTCTCTCTCCCTCTTCTCTCACTCCTCCCTCTCTCTATATCCTCTCTATTTTTTATTTTTATTTAAAATTTAATTAAAAAATAATATATATAAAAATATATTAGCGACGCATAGGCCTATACGCCGCTAATACCCTTAGTATTAGTGACGTATATGACTATATGTCGCAAATACTCAAAGGTATTAGCGACATATATGTCTACGTCGCTAATAGGTTTTTATTTTTTATTTTTAAAATAAAAATTAAAAATTAAAAAAATTAAAAAAAATCCTCTCTCCTTCCTCTCTCTTCTCTCTCTCCTCCCTCTCTCCACCCTCTTCTCTCTCTCTTTCCTCCCTCTCTCCACCCTCCTCTCTCCTCTCTCTCTCTTCTCCCACTCCTCTCTCCCTTTCTCCTTCCTCTCTCTCCTCCCATTCTCTCTCTCCTCCTCTCTCCTCCCTCTCTCTTTATATTCTCTCTATTATTTTTATTTAAAAATTAATTAAAAAATAAATATAAAAAATATATTAGTGACGCATAGGGCTATACATCGCTAGTACTATTAGTATTAGCGATGTATTTTGCTATACGCCGCTAATACTCAAAGGTATTAGCGACGTATATGCCTCTCTCTCTGTCTCTATATCCTCTCTATATTTAATTTTTAATTAAAAATTAAATACATAAAAATGTATTAGCAACACATAGGGCTATACGTCACTATTACCCTTAGTATTAGCGACGTATATGACTATATGTCACTAATACTCACTATACGTCGCTAATACTCAAAGGTATTAGCGACCTATATTTATATACGTCGTTAATACTTTTTTTTATATAATTTTTAAATAAAAAATAAAAAATAAAAAAATTTCCTCTCTCTCCCTCTCTCCTCAGCCCTCTCTATGTACCCTCTCTCTCCTCCCTCTCTCCACCCTCTTCTCTCCATCCTCCCTTTCTCTCTCTCACTCACTCTCTCACCTCCCCCTCTCTCTCCTCTCTCTCTCTCTTTGATCCCTCTCTCTCTCACCTCACTATCTTACCTCCCCTCTCTCTCCTCTCTCTCTCTTTGATCCCTCTCTCTCTCACCTCACTATCTTACCTCCCCCTCTCTCTCCTCTCTCTCTTCGATCCCTCTCTCTCCTCACCTTCTTTATCTTTTCACTCTCACTCTCTCTCTCCATGCACTCTCTCTTTTATTATAAATTATATTTTATAATTAATAATAAATTTTAAGAAATAAAATATATTATATTTAGGAAGTTTATTATAATTTTTTTATTAAATAAAATTAATTAATAAAGCTATTAGCGAAGCTTGTCAACAAGTGTCGCTATTAGAAATTGTATTTGCGACGCTTATTTACAAGTGTCGCTAATAATTCAAAATTTTATTTTTTTATTTTTTATTCATTAATATTAGTGATGCTTTTATAAGCGTCACTAATATTAGCACTATTAGCGATGCTTTTGAATATGTGTCGCTATTACAAAAGCTATTAGCGACGCTTAAAAAATTAATAGTTTTTTTTCTTTTTTTATTTTAAATATATATCTTTTAGCGACGGTTGTGTAAAGTGTCACAAATAGAGAAACTATTAGTGATGCTTATAATAAAGCGTCGCTAATATGATTAGTATTAACGATGCTTTAAAGTAAGTGTCGCTAATATATGACTATTAGCGACGCATACGAAAATGCATCGCTAATAGTTCATTTTTTTGTGAAGCATGTTTATTTGTTGCAAATAGTTGTATCTTTGCATTACTAATAAATGTGTCGCTAATAGTACATTTTGTTGTAGTGCATGGTACGGGCTTAGGAGCATATGGTCCACCACTATTCGCGGTTCGAGTGAGCCGATACGAGCCATGGAGTCCAAGGATAGTGGGGGCGGTCATGCCGACCCCACACGAACCATTGTGACACATATTGATCAATTGGAACCCCTATCCGTCACACACGTATAGTAGGCACGTGACTAGGGTACGGATATTCACTTATGGGGCCTGACTCTTGAATTAGTGTCGTTGGTTGGACCCATGGTTAGCTGAAGGTCGACCCTATCATGGGCATGGCTGTGTGAAGGGGGTCCGGTCTCCATGGGCTTTGAGAAACAAAGCCCACTTCCGTTGTGTCAAACCCTCTAGGTTAATCCGCTAAAATTCATATTGGAGGCCCGTTTATAAATCCCATGTAGGGTAAGTCTTATGAAGAAGTATGATTATTGATTAAGAGAGGAGATAAACCGTAACATCCTAGACACCCCCCTCTCTTCTTCTCTCGCTCCCAATCACACCCCCTCTCCCTCTTGGCGTGTTGCTCAAAAGACAAGGGAAAAGAGGGGATGGTCGCCCCTCTCCCTCGATCCCTCCCTCCCTCCTCCCTCTTATGTGGTATACAAAGGAGGAAAACTCCTCTTAGAATTGTGTGGCTTCAAGGCAAGGGATTGGGGCACTCCATCAAGTAGATTCTACCATCCAAAGCAAGGATCTCGAGGGTTCTACACAACAAAATTGGGTATTAGCGACTCTTATATAAGCGTCGCAATACTATGCGTCGCTAAAAAATGATAATAACGACATGTATAAAACCATCACAAAAAATACAAATATTAGCGACGCATAACACTAAGCGTCGCTAATGGTAGTCTATTAGCGACGCATAATTCCAAATGTCGCTAATACGTAATCTTTTAGCAACACTTTCATTTATGCATCACTAATACTTACCTTATTAGCGACTCTTTTGTAAGCGTCGCTAAAATAAATATATTTTAATTTTTTAAAAAAATCAAAACTATTAACGATGTATAATTCCAAACATCGCTACTACTTTCAACAAGAGCGACATTTACAAATGAGCATCGCAAATAATTCTCAATTTTAAAAAAATAAAAAAAAAGAACTAATAGTGATGCATATACTGTCGCTACTACCTAATAGTAGTAGCGACGTAGTCTCAAATGCGTCGCTATTACCCTTGGTAGTAGCAACACATAGTCACATGGGTCACTACTACCTATTTTTATTAAAATTTTATTTTGATTTTTTTAAAAATTTTATTAATTTTTTGTTTTTAAAAATAAAAAAGTAATTAAAATAAAATATTAATAGAGAAGTATATAGATATATGTCGCTATTAGTGCATGTATTAGCAACGTATATATATATATATATATATATATATATATATATATGTCGCTAATATATGTACTAATAGCGACGCATAAATCTATGCGTCGCTATTAGGTTTTTTATTTAATATTTTTTTTATTTTTAAAATTAATTTTAAAGAATGAAAAATATTTAAAATTTGAAATTAGAGGAGAGATAGTGTGTAGGTAAATAGGAGAGAGAGGAGAGGGAGAGGGGAGGGAAGAGAGATAGAGGGGAGGGAAGAGAGAGGGAGATAGAGGGGAGGGAAGAGAGAGGGAGATAGAGGGAGATCTCTGGGAGGGAAGAGAGATGGAGAGAGAGAGAGGAGAGGGGAGAGTGAGAGAGAGGGAGAGAGGGAGAGGGAGGAGAGAGAGGAGAGGGGAGGGAAGACAGAGAGGAGAGGATAGGGGAGAGAGAGAAGGGAGAGAGAGGAGAGGGAGAGAGAGAGAGGGGAGAGAGGGAGAGAGAGAGGGGAGTGGAGAGAGAGAGAGAGAGAGAGGAGAGGGGAGAGAGAGGGAGGGAAGAGAGAGAGGAGAGGAGAGGAGAGGGAATTTTGATTTTTGAAAAAAATTTATTAAATTTTTTCTTTTTAAAAATAAAATAATAATTAAAATAAAATACTAATAGCGACGTATATATCTATACGTCGCTATTAGTGTATGTATTAGCGACGTATTGAAATATATGTCGCTAATAAATGTATAAGAGTGACGTATAGATTTATACGTCACTATTAGGTTTTTTATTTAATTTTTTTTATTTTTAAAATTAATTTTAAAGAATAAAAAATATTAAAAATTTGAAATTAGAGGATAGATAGTGTCTAGGTAGATAGGAGAGAGAAGAGAGAGAGGGAAGAGAGAGAAGGGAGAGAGAGAGGAGAGAGTGGAGAGAGAGAGGGGAGGAGTGAGGAGATAGAAAGAGGAGGGAGAGAGGAGAGAGAGGGAGGTGAGAGTGGAGAGAGAGGGGAGAGAGGGGGAGAGAGAGTGGAGAGAGAAAGGGGAGGAGAGAGAGGGCAAGGTGGAGAGAGAAGAGATAGAGAGAGAGAGAGGGTAGGGTGGAGAGAGAAGAGATAGAGAGAGAGGGAAGAGAGAGAGGAGATAAAAGAGTGGAGAGAGAGGGAGGAGAGAGAGGGGAGGGAGGAGAGAGAGGGAGGGAGGAGAGAGCAAGGAGAGGGAAGAGAGAGAGAGAGGAGAGAGGAAGAGAGAGAGAAGAGAGGGAGGGAAGAAGGAGAGCCGGGGAGAGTAGAGAGAGAGAGAGGAGAGGGAATGGGTGGAGAGAGGGAGGAGAGAGAGGAGAGAGAAGGGAGAGAGAGAGGAGTGAGAGAGTGGAGAGAGAGACGAGAGAGAGAGCGAGGAGAGAGAGGAAAGAGAGAGTGGAGAGAGAGGGGAGGAGAGAGACAAAAATCTCTATAAAAAAAAGCTTTTAGCGACGCTCATGACGAGCATCGCTAGTAGACATTAGTAGCGATGTAAAAATTTATGCGTCGCTACTGGATGCTTAATGGTGAGCTCACCTCGAGTGTCACTAAAATGTCTTAATAAAAAAAATACCGCAGTATAGTATTAATATTTAGCAACGCTCTAATAGTGATCAGTAGCAACGTATATTGTGAGACGTCGCTACTGAGTCATACTACGCTCTCTCAGAGAGTGTCGCTAAAACTTTTTATTTAAAAAAAAATAAAAAAAGCGCGTGCGGAATTTTGCCCACGCCTTATATCTTCCCCTTGCCTCCGCGTTGCCCGGCACATTGCCGCCCCGCTTCCGACCTCCCTGCCACCTGGCTTCCGACCATCTAGCCCCCGGCTCCCCCTCCCTCCCGGTGTATACCCCTGCCTCCCCACCACCCTGCCCTCGCCGCCTCGTCGTCACTGCCTTCCCGCCGCTTCCTCCACCTCTCCCCGCCGCCGTCCATAGCGCCTTGTCCTCCGGCCCCCACCCCCTCCTTTCTCTTTCCCCTCTGCGCCGGACTTCTGCTCCCTCCCCTTGCTCCAGTTGCCCTCCACCGCGCAGCCCCTCCACCCCCCGGCCTCCATCTGCCACAAACTAGTACCCCTCTCTGCCCCCGGCCTTCGTCCGCTGCCGCCGCCCGGTCTCCCCCTCCTCCCCTGATGCCCCCGGCTCGGTCGCCCCTCCCTCCCCCACCTGGCCCCTCTCCCCCTGCTCAGTCCCCCCTCCCTCCCCCACCTACTGGCCCCTCTCAGCCCCCCTCCCTCCTCCCCTACCGCTCCCCACCCCTCCTCCCCCGATGCCCCCTGTCTCGGTCGCCCCTCCCTCCCCCACCTGGCCCCTCTCCACCCCCTCGCTCAGTCCCCCTACCCCTCCCCCACCTGCCAGCCCCTCTCCCCCTGCTCAGTCCCCCCTCCCTCCCCCACCTGCTGGCCCCTCTCCCCCTACTAGGTCCCCCCTCCCTCCCCCACCTGCTAGCCCCTCTCCCCCTGCTCAGTCCCCCCTCCCTCCCTCCCCCACCTGCTGGCCCCTCTCCCCCTGCTAGGTCCCCCCTCCCTCCCCCACCTGCTGGCCCCTCCCCCTGTTCCTCCTCTCCACCACCCTATTCTCCCCCCCCCCTCCACTAGATTTTGATCCCCCGCCGGCTGCTTTATGCCGTCGCGTGGTTTTTTTTATTAATTTATTAAGTCACTAGCGATGCTTATAAAAGCGTCACTAATGGCTTTTTTATTTTTATTTCATATTAGCGACGCTTACAAAGCGATACTAATGGGTTTTTTTATTTCATATTAGTAACGCTTACTAAAGCGTCGCTAATAGAAAAAGAATTTTTTTATTTTGTTGTTTTAGAAATTTCTTTTTATTATCTTATTTATTATTTTTTAAAAATTTATTTATTATTAGCGACGTACATTAAGCGTCGCTAATAACAATATTTTAGCAACTCTTAAGGTAAGCGTCACTAATAAGTAGTAGCAACTGTACTTTTAACGGCGTATTTAGTGATATTTTTTATGCGTCGCTAATACTCATTAGCGACGCTTGTCGCTAATACTGCAATTTGTTGTAGTGTCTACACAAAGGTAATCATCTCCTATCTTTATTGAATCGGTGTTCAATTGTTAATCGGGTGTTGGAGTGAAGGATAAGGCATCCGGGGGCTGATCAGCCGCAAAGGTCAATTCATATCACTCCCTTGTTTCATTCTAATTGTTTAATAGCCTCTTGCATGTGTTTACTGCTTATAAATGCCTTTGTAAAGGAATTAGTATAAAGTTGTAATTTTAATTAAAGGCACCACCCCTAAGGCTCTCCCCACCATGTGCTTCCCCTTGTATGCCACTCATCATCAAAAGAAGAAAAGGGCAGAAGGGATGGTAGTCAAGTAGCAAGGGAAAAGGGGTGGAGGGAAGAATGGTCAATATACTATTTAGAAGGCTTCGTTTATAGATGTATGTTTGGGTCACTAAATCTCATTTTGATACTCTCAAGTGAAAAGGATTTGCCGATGACTTGGTTTCAATTAGATGTTGACTGAAGATTACTAGTTTGTCATATCTTATTCATCTAAATTATGTACTTGGCTTCACAACAAGATGTGCAAACTTCTCTTCAACAAGAGGAGGAAGAATGATGAGGAAGATGATTATTCTATTGGAAAGATAACCCGTCTGACTCATACCATGTAAGATTTAAAACTTCCTGAAAAGGGGAAAATTATTTAGTCGAACCATTCTATGGGCCATATAGTAGATATGTCCTTTTAATATTTCACGCGTTTAGTCATTTTGTACATGTTTGAAAGTCAATAAATTTGAGGCATGAGTTTCCATTTATGTGTTAAAACATCACTAGACATGCACGACCACGGTTCCACCTGATACTTTTTCCTCAAAGGGAGGGTTAGGGTTTCCTTTGTATTCTATTATGCATATAGTGTTATGCAAGATTTGATTAAGAAGATTACTTGTTACAAAAGATTTCATTGAGAAGATTATATCCGATATGTAGATTACAAGACACGTGAGGAAGGAAGGTCTAGTATAGACGTTGCACAAGATCAGGGCAGACTCGGGCTGGCCAATTAAACAAAATCAGGCCATGCTGTTTTGAGGACATATGCACGGATATCGCAAGTTGGGATATACGCTATTATGTTTGACCACTTCTGCTCTCGGCACACTTGCCTTGATGACTGCATGGCCTTCATTTCATGTATAGCGCGAGTGGACAGGGCGAGCCTACGTAGCATTACTCTTTAGTAATTCAATTTAACTACTTAAAGAGGCGTTGAAGATGCTTTTCTTTTGGCAATTAGAGTCCCTTCATAGGAAATGTAATTTTCGGACAGTGCTTGGAGAAGAATGCTTCTAAGGATATGTCACTTATGCAACCATTTGCTTTCTTCTCTTGCAATAATGCTTTCCGAACAAATTGAAGCAGTGAATTTCCACATGGGGCTTATCTAGTCTGACCAATTTTCATAACCAAGCTATGGTCAATAAGAGGATATCACATCACCCATCAATGGTGAGAGTGAACGGCTAAATTGCATAACACTTTCCTGGGACGCAGTTAAACATCGCCTTTCACCGCTTATTAGAATACAAAGTAACATCAGAACACCTCAACTGTACCTCCCCCATAATCATGAAAAGGATCCCAGCACCAACAGCTCACAATGGTACATACAGCGCCCTTGTGAGATAAAAACACTAGACATGTGTATGTTAGCATGGGCATCCTATAGAAGATCTCAGTTAGAAGCAGAGCCACCCACAAATGCGTATAAGAATTCAAGAGTGCACTCCTGCCCCAGTCAGAAGCATAGCATTTGGGGAAAAATAAATGCTACCCATGAGGTATTTAATCATCCAAATTGATCTCGAACCCCGTTTTGATGGCAGTTTTGTTTATGTGCTCCTTCAAAACCTCTGCTGTCATGCTCATTTGCTTCTTCACCTACAAAGCAAGTACATAAAGCTAATTAATTAACAGTTATTGTCTCTAGCAATCTTAAATCATCAAAGATATAATGCATGATTAAACAAATCATGTAATTACATTGATGAAAGATGTGGTGATCATCTTATGGCTCCCGTCTTCGTGGATCCAGGTGTGGGTCACGCTCGCTCCCAAAGACTCGATCATGCGTTGCACCTGTGCTATCGCACCACGAGCCTTTTGGAATACCACCTTTACAGTAAGTGTCCGATCATCCACCTCATCTGTCTCAATCTACACAAAAAAGTGTTATATTTATTTAGTTGGTCAATACAATTCTAACTAATAATCAAAGAAGATGCATCCCTTGGTTTTACTCTAAATATGTACACCAAATTTATACACCATAAGATGGCATAGTTTTGTTGGACAGTAAAAGTAAGCCTCGCATGCTGAAAACCAGACAATACATCAGTAATCAGTAGAACTGGCAAGGAAATTTCACCTTAAATATACGGTGAATATTGGAAGAAGCCTCCTCCTGATCTTGTTGGTCTGTCTGTGGGGATGAGGTTAGATTCAACTCTGGGTCGCTTGTGTTTGACTCTTGGGAGGCTTCTTGCTCTGCTATCTCCCGTTTGAGCTGTTCAATATCTCTGTGGAGGTTCTGCAGATAGGCTACAGCGTCTATCAGAATTGACCTCTTGTTCATCTGTAGTCACCAAAATGTTCGTACACTAATATCATCCCATTTTTAGTCATCACTCAATCTGATACCCCTACTTGGAAAAACCACATTAATTATTTCCACCACCCACGAAATCCATAAATAAACTGATTTCTACCTCAAACATTTAACCCGCCTATGGCGTAGAAATGTGAGTCAGGAAAATGTTTTTCTACGCATAATCATTGGCACATGTAAACTACTGCTTTTAACATATACCATATTTTAATTTAGATACTTGGAGCATCTTCAATGCTTAATTCTCTTATTAGAGATGTTCAAGTGGCAAAAATGATAGACAATACCATTGCAGCAATTTGACAATAGGTACACTCCTGTCAAATATAAGTAAGGTTGACCGAAATCCTTAAATAAATGAAGATTAAAAAAGAAAGTGAAAAGTGGCTCAAAATGGTATACTTGAAATTCAAAGTCCCAAGTAAGGCGCGTCATCTCGTGTAGGATATGACATATCAATTGGAGTCCCAAAATCCTATATATCTGGGACTGTCGAGATTTAAGATAGTGTAAACATAATTTTACATTGTCTCAGCGAGATCTATGTGAGATTGCTAAGATCTATATAAAATACTGAATATCATGATGACAAAATAAAGATCACGATGAACATAACAAGATGGGAGACAAATAAGACATTAATATAATATTAGATTTTCTTATTTAATTTATTGAGTTTACTAATGCTTGGATCTTGTATGTTAATAGATTTTCTACATGAATAATGATTGTGTTCTCTTAATCTACATCAACATCAAATATCATATACTCTACTTATTTTATTTTATTTATGCTATATAATGGCTTTATAATTATTTAATATTAATATTTATTTATATAGATGACAATATACATTTTTTTCTAGATGACCAAGATTTTTTTACTTTGATCCCTTTGAGATATCTCGAACTATATCAGATCTTGTCTCTTTGGCTTATCAAGACTAAGACTTAGGGATGCCATTCAAGTTAGTTATATAGTAAAAACCAACTTGACCTGACCCTAATAGGTTGGGTAAGGGTTTTCAAATTCAACCTGAATAGTTATTCGGTTAGGATTCAAATTTACCATTTTTTAAATGTTACTAAGTTAATATTTGGTAAAGCTTAGCCCGATAAAGTTATAAATATAACTTTTTTTATATTTGTCTTTGTATTTTGATAAAATCCGACTCGACCTCCGACCTGACCTTAATAGGTTGGGTTTGAGTTTCTAAATTCAACCCTAATTGTTAATAGGGTTGGATTTATTTTTACCATTTTTCAAATAATATGGGGATTATTTTGGCAAAATCCGACTTAGAACCCCACCCAACAGCATCCTTACTGTACCTCGAGACAAACACCGTTAGAGATGCTCTTATTACCGGACCTAGGGAACAATGACATAGATGTTTGCGCAACGCAGATGGAAAAATAGTTTCATGAGTCACGTTGATGCCCCCAAACAATTCCTCATCCATTAATGACCCACCTAACAATTTTTAAGTTCAACCGCTCTCATTAAGAATGCCCAATAAAATTTCTCAACTGAAATGTCAATGTTGGTACAAAAGATTGTGCTTTTCATGCCATGAAATTTACTTTCATAGTAAGAATACAGAATCATGTAACGTATAAAAAAAGAAATACAGACAAAAATAGAATCAGGCTCCTCCTAATAAAGGAGTAAATTATTTGCTTTTCATATGAGTTTTGATAATTTATCATAATTTGGCTAAGTTTAACTGGGAATGTGCACATTTTAACCATGGAATAGAAAATGTTTCCCCTATGTACATGTGTCCGCCTGCCCCCATTACATACGCTTACAATTGAATCTTGGCGTACAATATTGGGCTCAGCGGAAGTGCACTTGCAACTCCGAGCTTATTAGTTTTTTTTCATCATATATATATATATATAATTACTTAGTTGTAATACAAATAAATGATTTAAAGTTTGCTAAAAAAATTCAAAGCTAGAGATTTTTAGATAATTTCCCTAGCGAATATGCGTGTGAAGGAGGAAGGAGCGAAGAAGGATGAAGATACATAGCAAACAGCTTACCTTTGAGATGCAGGGAACGAGTGATCTGAGGGCGATAAGCTGCTGGTTAAGCCGCTTCCGCCTGTTCCTCTCCGAAAGCATGTTCTTGCTCCCTTGAGCATTCCCTCCATTAATGCCCTCCTCCTCATTCTCCTCTGCTCCTCCCACCTCCTTCTCCTGAAGTGTCAATAGATCATCGTTGGGAGCTGCTGCCTCCCACCACTCCATATCCATTGCCTCCATGTACGAGCCGTACTCCATTGAGAGGGGCGAGAAGATCGGCCCAGCCCCGGCTATACCCAACGGATTGCCGGACTCCGGCCACCAGAAGGACAAGTCGTCGAAGTCCATGCCGATGGGCTGGAAGAGGTGACAGGGAAAAGAGACTAGCTAGGCAATGAAGTTACAGTCATCTTCTCTGTGCTTGTATGTGGCTGCTCACGGACTCACGGGGGGCCTTTTTAATGGGCGATTGCATATATGGTTAAGTCACGCACGTGGAGAAAATGTGACTAGCTGGTCAATTCACGCGTTTCACGTACACACAATCAAGTAAAGGCACGTGGTGAGAAGGGCCCACCTGAAAGCCACATTGCAATGTGAGTAAATTTTTTATATTTATTTAAATCGACTTACCTATGCCGAAATTGAGAAACATGTGACAATAATAAACATTAATACCCCTAGATATAAGCCTCCATATATATATATATATATATATATATATATATATATATATATATATATATATATATATATATATATTACATTTTTATTTATCCCTTACTGGATTCACCCTCTTCACCGACTAGATCGCCCTCCCCGCCATTCTCCGCCCCAGTCCTCAATCACGCGAGCAGTAAGGCCCATTGTCGCATATCACCTCTTGCCTAAGCTCCTGCTTCCATGACTTTTCTCTACTTCTCAGTCTCTCAATGTCACGCCCCGGCGATGCCCGACCCGAGCCGAACCCGGTCCAGGGGCCGGTCAAGTGTGCGGGGGCGACGAAGTGAAAATTAAGAAATAATCTAGCGGAAGACTTAACCCTAACCACGGGCGATTAACAGCAACACAGAGTGCGCACAATCCTTTGAGGAAGAGTAAATAATAGGGAAGAAAAAGGTGTTGCTTATCACAAAGTAAACAACAATCTCAAACCCACAAACTTAGTTAAGTAAAGCCCACACCGGCTCAAAATAAGTCATAATCATCACAACTATAGTATATGACATAAATCCAAAACAAGAACCCTACACAAAGGTTCGAACATAAAGCATGAAATAAACGAAGGTAAGTCACGCAACGATCTCCATAATCACACCCAAGCTACCTCTGACCTTTCCTCAAAGAGGCAATCCTGTCCGTCTGCATGTGGCACCACGCAGCCCCAAATCAAAACACAAAAGAGGGGTGAGTTTTAACACTCAGCAATGGTTTTAATATCACTGTCAACGTAGAAAATACGATAGCTTAGAAATGAGATCGTTCAGATCAAAGATTTACATGGTGCATCACTTTTTGATCACACATTCATATCACCTAACACTGCATCATAATGCATAATTCAACCTGCATGGATGTATCTCTAGCATACATATTCCCACATGCATTCACATCATACCAATCCCGCATGGATGTATCTCTAACATACATATTTCCACATGCATTTTATCATCAAAATCAACATGCATGGATGTATCTCTAACATACATATTCCACATGCATAACATAATCACAATCTGCATGGATGTATCTCTAACATACATATTCCCACATGCATAATAGCATCACAACCTGCATGGATGTATCTCTAACATACATATTCCACATGCATAATATCATCACAACCTGCATGGATGTATCTCTAACATACATATTCCCACATGCATTTTATCATCACAATCCACCTCCATCAAGGAGTAATCACATGTTAACGTCACACAGACGGGAGCATAGACAAGGCCACGAAGGCGTGTCATGGTACAAAATTCTACACAAGAATTCAAGAAAGATCGGGGTTGTCAATCCCTAATACTGCTCGCCCTGAACGATCCTGGCCAAGGATGTCCCATTCTCACACAGAGAATCTAGAGCAGGGGTGTTCGCCCAGGGACATCTCCTGCGGAGGGAAGAGCTCGAGTTCTCACACAGAGAACCCTAGAACACGTGGTAGTGGGGTGCACACGACATACCACACTGGATTCTCAGGGTCCAGATGACACACATAATAACATTCTCACATATCCGCAAGACAAGTACACAACTCATCCCCACATCATTCCATTAAACAAGACTCAACCCAGGGAGTGCACTCGTTCCACACAAGAACTCCAAATCGTTCCACACAGGAACTTCAAATCGTTCCATACAGGAACTTCAAATCATTCCACACAGGAACTTCAAATCAAAATATGTCCTTTCGGACCAATCAACTTGCGATTAATCCACGACCGATAAACCCGGCACACAATTCCATCACATTGCATCCAATCGGTCAAATTCGATTAATCACGATGAAGCCTCAATTGGAAATCCATTTTCATGATGCGTGCAGCATGGTACATGCGTGGGCAAAGCATACATGAATCCTAATCATAATAAGTGCTCTCACCAGCCCCTAATGCATCATTCATAATCACGATATTAAGCTTCAACATCATCATTTAACCCCCACATGTGTGTGTGTGTAACTAGTAGAAGCCTTTCACGTAATGCATATTAACATGCTTGAAAATCAACTCACTACCACACTACACATGTGAATTTCTACCTAAACATGAATTCCAGCGGAAATCATAGTAGAAGAATCGTTGAAATCATAGTTAAATTCAAAACTCAACCACAAAGGCTAAACACCTATAACATCACTCATTTCATCATTGAGTCATGGCAATCACCAACATTCACACACCATTAATCACAATTTATCATGACAAATCAGTCCAACAATGATTGTAGTCCTACTGAAAATATATGTTTATCCAAAGGGAACCAACCGTTCATAATTTCAAGATAACGATTCCAACATCATGCCACAAAACATAAGTCATCCCACCATCTCTAAGCATATGTCTCAACTCTATAAACTCAATAGCATGCATTTCCAGTAGCCTAACATAGCTTAAAACACTCCACATTTATATAAAATTGGCAAGCTAAAGTGGAATCATCAAAATAGACATCATACACACAACACACAATTTCCTGTGTAGCCGATCGATCGCCCTTTAGGCCGTTCGATCGGTTACATGCAAAAATTTGAAATTTTCAGTTCAGCCGATCGATCGTCCTTTGCAAGGCCGATCGATCGCCAACACGACAGAACAGTCATCTTCTTCCTTTCGCAAAATCAAACCGAAACACCATAGATAACACTTCAAATCCACATGTAACACCCTAATCATCATCAAAAGTCCTCCTTGACTTCCAGAATATCAAACCAAACCATAATAATGCAAAACCCTAAGAAATCGGGATTAAATAATTCCATTTTCTAATCTTACCATTAACACACTAAATCAAGCAAACCATTTCGAAATAAGCCAAAAATGAAGAGTTTTACCATGGATAAACAGAGATTTTGAAGACCCATTACCTTAGCACTTGATTAAGCTCGGATTGAAGAGTCACCCTTCTTGAAATCCTTGAAAACACAATGAGTTTGAATTAAACTCTAATAGAAATCGATTTACCCAAGAAATCCCTAATTAAACCTTAGATCTAGGGCTTGTTGGTAGTAAAAATCGAATTTTGAATGTTAGGGTTTGTAGTAAAACACAAATCAGTAGCTTTTGATGGTCAAAAACGAATTGAATCAAGGGGAAAATGGTAGATTTGGAAGAAATTAAGAGAAAAGTCATTGATTAGTGCTTAATTAAAGCAAGCTTACCTTAATCGGCTTCTAATTCGGGCCTAAGTGGGGATTAGGCCAGCCTTCCTTCCTTAGCCTATTCCCAAAAATGGAAATGGCTTAGGTTTGCCCTTTTATAGTAAGGGTTGGGGTAGGCATAGGTAAGTTTTAGGGTGTAAATATGAAAAGTAGGCTAAAAGTGGGTATTTTGCAAATTTAAGCACAATTTAAGCCTAATAAAATTCTGAAAATTTTTGTGGGACCTTAAGTATATGTCTAGGTTCCTTTGACAGAAAAATAAAATTTTCGACAGTGGGGCCCACAGGGGTCCCGCCAAAACCCTAATTTTTGGGAAAATAGTAAAAATTCCGAAAAATCTCAAAAATTCACATTTGGTTTAAAATCACTTAAAACCACTAATATTGAAGTTAATTTTGGTTAAAACTATCACAAACACTATTTATTTACGAAATCACCGAATAAGATAAGAAAACGCATAAATCTCACGGTAACACATAATTAACGAAAAACAAAACCGGTTTAAAGATGAGGGTCCTTACACTCAAGGCCAAAAATTTTCTGTCCAGTGTTTTGCTCTCTCAAGGCTGGTTTTCTCTTCTCCAAGTTTCCTCTTCCGCAACTACACATGTTCCTCTTCCACAACACTAACATGGGCTTCTTCTTCTCTAGTGGGTTTCTATTATAGAGTTTCACCCTCTCCACTCTGTCCCTGCTACTTATCATGTTCTTGAGGCTTACCTGCCGCCGCTCACCGATTCCATCCCTCTTTCATCCCCACCAATACCCGTGTCTCCCTCTGTACTTTTACCTATATAGCTATAAAAGGTATAATCTTTCTCCCCTTTTTACCATCTATGGTAGTTCTCATGTTTGAATATTTGAATCAATTACTATTTTTGTAGTTTGGTTTATTTTATGTGTTTCTTTTTATTTTTGTGACTTCTTTCATTCTGGCTCTTGTTTCATCTCCTGCATTAAACTTGATTTGAATATAGCTGATGTAGACCAATGGTTTACACAAGCTTAATTAAAATAAAATGGATAACTAAAAATAACTGCATATAAAATTAAAGCAAACTAACTTTCTGATTTTCTGATTCTCTCTTAGAATGGGCTAAAACATATAATTTATAGAAAAATAAACTACTAATCCTATTAGCAGAAGGTAAACAAGATTGATCTTAACCAAAGTAGGAAATATGCTAATATAGGGAGATAAAATCAATAAGGTACTAAAATCCTAGTCTAATTAGGAATATAACAATAGCATTCTGGCTCTTGCTTCATCTCATGTGTTGATCTTGACTTGAATGGAGGTAAATATTTTTACTAGCATTTTGGCTCTTGTTTCATCTCTTACATTGAGCTTAATTTGAATGGAGGTAAATATTTATGAAGAATTAAAAAATTAGATAATTAAAAACTAGAAAATTGGAAAATTAAAAAACCAAAAATTTAAGAAGCTTAGATGAAGCAAATTATTTTCCTTTGTAAGTTCATGTGCCTGTTACACAATTTAAAATAACAAGTTGCACTTGAATTCCATTATATTGGATGAGAGAGATAACAAGTTAGAGATATGGCCTAAAGCAAGGGAGATGCAGGATTTTTAGTGAAATGTGGTCATGAGATAATGAAGCTTTAATTTTTTTTGTTTTAGAATAATAAGGCTAATAATCAAGGTATACTATTAAATTATGATAAAAAACATAAGTAATTATAAAAATTGTTAACAAAACATAATAAGTATTTAATATGAATTAAATATAAACCCATTCGACATCCTTGTAACTTTATTTGCAATAATTTTTAATATTCATGAATCAGGCATCTCAATGCCAAGAAATTAATCACTTTGTTTCAAAAAGATAAATGTTAATATTAGACTAATTTCATTTTAAAACCTAACTAGTCCAAAACCTCATTAATGCAAGGAAAAACAAGAATATACAAATAAGAATAACAACTAACAAATAAGTAGATATGATAATGAAGATAATATTACCATTGAGCTTGCAATTTCCCTCGACGAGGTTTTATGTTTTGGAAGTGTTCGATGATCTTCGCATTATCAATTTTCTTAAAAATGTCATTCTTAATATATGTAATCAAACAATCACTCATAAAATCATCTCCCATTTGATTATGAAGCTTATTCTTAACAATATTCATTGCAAAAAATGCTCTTTCAACTGTAGCAGTTGCAATTGGATGCCAACTTTCTAAGTTAATAAACCAAAGGAGTTGTACATCAATAATAATGTAGAACAAACCAACATGATAATAATATAGGTTTGTAATTGGTTCTCCACGTCGTGACCTTCCTCATGCTATATACTTGGCATCCATACAATAAATATTAATATCATGTTGGTTACAAAATAAACAAATTTTAGTCGTGATAGAGTCTCATCCATTGTCACTTAGGTCCAATAATGTTTCCTTAGATGATTCAACCAAAGCCATCGTATTCACAATATCTTGGTCCTTCCATTGCTTTTGATAAATCATTAGTTACCCTTAAAATCATCTTCAAAATATGCAAATTGAAAACATATTCAAAAGATAGCATATTATCAATTAGGGAATTTTCTTTAGCTCTCAAGTCTCACTCTACACCATCTTTATCCATAATATCAAGCACTCAAATCACAGCAGAAAACATGATAATAAAGCTTTGCAATGTACTATAATGTGAGCCCCAACGTGTGTCACATGGCCTTCTCAAGTTAGTTTCTTGGTTAAGTCCTTTTTCGGTCGCTAAGTCACCACTCTCAACTATTTTAGTAATATCTTTTAGTTGTTATTCTATGAGATTATCTTTGCGCTTTCATGATGCTCCAACAACATTCAATATAGTGGAGAGCAAGTCAAAAAAATTACTTATTGCCTTGTTATTTTTTGCAATGAAATTAAGTGTTAATTGAAGATGATGAGCAAAACGATGAATATAATGTGTATATTCTTTCTCATTCAAAATAATTGTTTTTAGCACATTAAACTCACCTTGCATATTACTTGCATCAACATAACCTTGTCCTTGCAATCTATGTATACTTAATCAATGCTTGGAAAATAGTTCTTCAATTGCCTTTTTAAGTTCCACAATTATTGTTTCTTTAACATGTATGAAGTCAATAACACGCACAATCACACAACCTCGTTGATCCACATAATGTATAGCAACAACCATTAGTTCCTTAATGGATACATCATAAGATTCATTGATGATAGCTACTATAGTCTCCATTGAAAATAAAATTATAATTTCTTTCTAAATACTTTGCGCTATCATTTTGTCATTTTGATTAGCATTTTTTAGCACAACCTGCCCCACATCCCCACTTTTATGTGCAAAAAATTTTAAAAGTTCAAGAAAATTTCCTTGGCTATCTGAATCTTCTTATTCATCATGACCACGAAAAGGTAAACCTTGATTTAAAAGAAATCTAGTGCACTCAATTGATGCCTCCAACCAACTAAAATTGGTATTCATTCAAAGACTCAAATAGTGAGTAGAAAAGTAATTCAATCATTCAAAGAATTAAATGGTTAAACAATACGTAGAATAGTGATTCAGCCATTCAAATAATTAAATGGTCAAAGAGTAAGGAAATAGTGATCCAATGAATTAAATAGTGAAATAGTAAGTGAAATAGAGTGAAATAGTGATTCAAGCATTCAAATAATTAAATAGAAGGCTATACAAATTTTATCTTATTCATTAGAAACCTATTAAGTAAAGACAAAAATCAATTGTTTTCTAAAAGACAAGAGTACAAGAAGGCATAATGATTCAGTACTTCATTTCACTCATTCAAATTCAGTCAAAAACCTATCAAGTAAAGACAAAAAATCAATTGATTTCTAAAAGACAAGAGTACAGGAAGGCTTAATGATTCATACTTCAGTTCACTCATTCAAATTCATCAGGAACAAAGATTCAATAAAAAAAAATACCATTAAGAAGAGACAAAGCGAAATCATACCGTAAGAAGTGTAGACACGCTTTTGGAAAAATAGACCAGGGAGCGAGAGAAGACAAGCAGAAAAGTACTTTAGAGAAACACAAAAATAAGATGTCGTAGATGGTATAAATTATAAGAATGGAAGGCCGTATCGGCCGATACTAGTGCGTATCGGCCGATACGTACCTATATCGGCCGAGAGCAATATGGTATGGGGGGCAATACGCCCCCACATGTATCCACGATATGTATCGGCTATAACAACCGTATTGTATCGATACAGCTAATACATATCGATATGCTATTTAAAAAAATATTTTAAAAAAAATATTTAATTTTTTTCTTAAAAACAAAAACACAATTCAAACCCAAATTCTTTGAAAGTTTAAGTTTTTGTTATATTAAAAATAGAGTCCCGTTTATATAAGCCCGGGCTCATATGTACCTATGTGAGCCCGGGCTCTATGGGCCATCGGATTTACATCCGGTGGCCCATAATACTCATGGTTATTTATGAGCATTTAAACTTATGAATATTATGGGCCACCAGATGTAAATCCGACGGCCTATAGAGCCCGGGCTTACATAGGTTTATATGAGCCCGGGCTCATATAAACTTTTTCCTTAAAAATAATATTTTTAAAGTTATATGAGATCAATACTGGTAGGTCCATACAATTTACATAATTATTTTTTTACATATAGTTCTCCACAAATATTCATTTATTTAAATATATAGTTGTGACTCATATTAAGCATATTATTTTTTAAAAAAATAAACTAATTTTGGAGCACTTAATATGGGAAAGTAGCAATAATTTGTACAGGACGGAGAGCATAATAGTGTATGGTTCCAAATGAACTAATTTTAGAGTACATGTATCGGTTGATATGGTATTCTATGGTCTTATTATTATCTAAAATAAGTATTATAATGATATATTATTAGTTATAATATTTTTTTATGTTTATAAAGGGTTTATACCCGTTTCAGCGCATACAAAGTGTATCATCGACGGGTACCCATATCCATGATCATCGATACTGTCATTCGTATCAATATTGCCTTCCATGACTGTAAGCGGAATGACAGGTCCTGATGACAAGATGACCAAAATGAAATTATTGTGTAGTTGGGTTGGGTTACTGTTTAAGTGATTTGTACATGACTCAACTGGGGTCTGTTTGTTTTTCTATAGGGGTAAGGTAATAAATACTAGCCCAAAGTGCATTTAAATTAGGAGGGGGCGGTCTTAAAAAAAATTAAAAAGTCATGGGGGTCATCTGACCCCTACCCTATAGTGTAGATCTTCACCTGGCCTAAAGAGCATGTTCATCGCTTGAGATATTTTTTCATAGTGTTTAGTATGGGAGAGATAACAAGTTAGAGTAGCACCTGATAGTCGAATGTTGATGGCTATCTTAAAAAGTCTTTGGCTCAGTAAGATTACTAATTTATGATAGAGACTACTTTGTTTAGTTCGGTCACTTTCATTCTTGTAAAGCTAATATTGTAGACAATGTAGTATCCTTTCCTAACATGTTCCATGGTAAAATAAATTATGTATGTGCCTGATTAGTTTAATTTTATCTTTGTCTCTATGTTGTACTCCCTATTTTATCTTGTTGATTGTTCACTTGTTTTCCTTTTCCTCTTGCTCATGAAATTGTTTTGAAAAGCCATTTATGTAAGTTCTTTTTATGCATGAACTTACATAAGTTACCGAGGTTCTCAATATTTCATTTTTTTATAACTACTTGATATTTAAAATTGCATCTACAATCATGCCAACATTTTTCATATTTAGGCTTAATTCCAATTGTTAAGGCATTTCTATTTACATATGTCAAACCATTATAAATCAATTTGTGGATGGCATGCCATTGTTCTCCATTTCCTACTCTATCCAGATATGGTGTTTCCTTTTTTTTTGTAAATGGATATTTATGTACTCGTAATATACCTATTAGCATATGGAACATATTTTTACCAAAAGGTGAAAAAGATATGTATAACACATGTAATATATATAAACAATGTCATATATCAGGGGAGAAAATTTAAATGATTCTGACTTAGTCTAGCTAAAAAACATTTACGTGTATTTGCTTCCCTCTGGATGTGGTATAATTAGAAGTGAAAAGGCATGATGGCCTGACCATATATCCGTTTACATGGTTCCTAACGATAACAAAAGTGAACAAAGTCTGTATTGAGTATTTTCAGAGAATGTGTGTATATAATTGAATATAGATGAAATGAGGGTGAGTTATTCCTTCATTGAAAAAAAAACATTGAGGTGTGTTTTCTTTTCTTTCCCCTGATGTAGTCCGATTAGAAGTGGAAAAACAATCTGGACTGATCATATATCCTTTTACTTGTTTCCAAATGCCAACATAAATGAATCAAAATTGCATTGAATATTGACATAATCTTGTTATATTATATTCCCTCTGTCCTAAATTAATAGCTCCATTTAGCAAAAATATTTGTTCCATATTAATAGATCCATTTTGTTAAATTTAAGTGGTTGAGTACTTAAAAAAGAGTATCATAAGCTTATTTTTCATTCTCTTAGATGTAGGTTTTACAATTCAATAAAAATTACTATTTTTCCAAATATATATTAATATAAGACGAAGGGAGTATTAAGTTTATAGATTATGAACACTGTGATAATTGTTTACACTATAAAAGTTTTAGTTTTGGAATGCATTTGATGGTTGTAGGTGTTTTGGCTGCGGCTCAATAGTAAGGCAAGTATCAATATAAATCTGAATTTTATATTTGCTTGTTCGTATTCTAATGCAATTGTTTATGGGGTACTCACATTGGGTCGAGTGGTTTTGTGAATTAGGGTTGGTGATTAGATTGCTAAATTGACTGTGATCTTTTCTTTGTATTTCTTATTTGTGATAGCTTATTGCTCTTGTTTCATCTCCAACGGACGTAATATTTCTAAAAAACTAGAGAGCTAAAAAATTGGAATACTATGAAAAAAAATTAGAAAACTATAAATGTGGATAACTAAAAATATCTAATCCAATAGAAATGGGAAAAAAACTCTCAATGAAGTGACTATCAATATGAAGAAATAGAAGTAAATTTTAGATTGAACACACTGAAATAAAATCATTATTACATATATCAGTTGTATATTATCTCTTCTTTGAGCAAAGATGGAAAATTTTTTACTGCTCAACTAGTGATAAGACAAATGATTGATTAGGGTTATATTGCAAGCTGAAAATGTTTTTTAAGCAAAAGATTGATAATATGAATTTCTTTTTATCTCAATTATTTTGGAGATTTTATTTTTGATTCAAATTCGACAATTTGTGAATAGACGTAATGGAATTTTTTTATAATTCCTATACCTACTTTGATGTTTGGGCTTCTCAATATTAAACATTTCACATGATGTGATGCAAAAGTTTGAACTTGAGGACTGAATTTCATGTGAAAAATGGTTCATATGTCATTTCTAGTTTTCAGGGTTATTTAGACTTCAAATTTTCTTGATGATGTTATAAATGACTTGTTCACATGATTGTATTTGTGATATTTTATTTCTGGCCATAACTAAAGTATGAATGCGTATAGTCATGTTTTCCTATTCCTGATCTTAAGGATCCATGATTCAAATGGGGATATTATTATTGGTTTTTTTATAGTGAAATTCTATCACCCCAACTGAAATTCATTCAAGTCATAAATTGATGCCTTTATGTGTTTTTACAATGAAACATGTTTGTTGTAATTGTGATTATTTTTGTATTGTGCAAACTTCTAACTTACAATTTTACAGTATTTCTAGCAAGAACTTCTCTTCATTGTTCTTCTAATTTTGCGTATTGTATATAAAATAAAACTTCCCTAGTTAGTGAGAAATAATTAGTTGTTTCAGGCTTGATTTCTCTTATCAATATATACTTGAACTAATATCTAGATTTTGCATTTTCACTAATTCCTCTTTAGATTTATTTTAATATGATATCTTTCTACAACTTATAATTTGTCACTGATGTCTATACTACAAGAATTTCAAAAATTGTTAAAGCTCAATCAAGCTCAAAGGTGGCAGAAAAAACACAAATGAAGCATAAACAAGTCCACAATAAGCTTTATGAAGGTGATATGCAATATAAGTCCACATATTACTATATTGGAAAACTGAAAGAGACACTTCCAGAAGCACAAAGGGCAAAAAAAGATATTTGAGAATATGTTTCAGGAAGTATCTCCAATGGGAGGTGACTCGAAACATATTCCTTGCCCGGGTCATTCACCATTTGTAAAGGAGGCATAAGGGGAACTTCATATTTGAAGTCAATAAGAGACTTAGCATCAAGTTGTCCCAGAATGAATTTTACAAGGTCACGGGCCTTCGATTTGTTGACTCCACCCCTCTCCCAGCAATTCCCGAATTAGTAAAGAAAGGCAGCCTTCAAAAGATTAAAATATGTCAAAAAGACAAGGATGCCATCCAGTTGGTAGTAATTGTTGTTTCAAAAAGTTTTTTGGTGGGGAGAGGACAGAACAACAAGGTAGATAGAAGATATTTGTAGCTAGTAGATGACCTTGATTCATTTGATGAGTATCCATAGGGAAACTTCTTATAGTGGGACACACTGCAAAGTTTAGAGCAAGCTGCGAGGTCTATGGCCAATGTGACCTACAACGTATATGGTTTCATTCATGCAGTGACAATAAGTTTTACTTATTTATTTTATTTGTTAAATCATTCTAGTATTGACTATGATAACTTTCATCCTTTCTTGGTATTCTTCCTCTTTATTTTAATCTCTAGATAATGATGGAACTTGGTTATTTTTAATAAAACTTTCCTTTTATGATAAGTCTTTACAATTAACTTTAATAAAAAGGATCTTAGAAACTAATGCTACTTTTCAAAATTCCACTCACACTTAACTAATTTTTGAAGTTCAAGTTGAATTCTGTGGTTTTTGCTCTAATACTCACCCAGAATATTGAGAGACACTAAATCCAATGAACTTTGACCACCTTGTTCACTTAGTTGGCTGGGAAAGAAGAAAAAATTAGTGGATTGCTATCGTTATGGAAAACAACCAAAGAATTAGACCGAGTACTACGAAAAGGGCTGCCTATGAAAAAGAACTAAAAACAAGAAAAAAATAAAAAGAGAAAGGAAGTAAAAAAAGAGTGACCATATAAAAAAGGGAAAAAAATAAAATTTCTAAATAATGTTTCATTTTGTAAGATAGGGCAAAACCATTGTCGTAACAACACAAACACGCAGGAATATCACAGATAAAGCCCACGAGGTATTAAAGTGAACATTCAAACCGCTCGGTATCTCGAATAGGTTGCTAAGTTTTGAATTAGTTCTTTTAGATATTTAAACATCTCTTGGTGAGTAGAAGATCATACTACTTTAGGAGACTAATCCTCTGATTATCTTGTCAAAATTTTATGACCCACTAACACATTGTTTCAAAAGTTCATCTACATAGAAATTTAATGGTTTAGACTTTCATGAATATTTGTTTAATACTTAATATATGAAAACTAGTGGTTGGGTATTTTAGAGTTAATTGTAAAGTTTTATGTTTGCTAAGTAGGGTGAAGGGGTTCTTTGGTCTTGCTTTATAATTATTATCTTAGTTTTTACTTCCTCAACGCAACTTATTAGCATTGTCACTCATATTATTATTTTTTCATTTTTCCTCTCTTCTTCTTTGCTTTGTCTGGTTGAAGACATAAAACTTAGCGCTACTTGGGGTTGTATATCAATAACAGTGTAGAACAAATGAACATGATAATAAGGTAGGTTTGTAAATTGTTCTCCACGTCGTGACCTTCCTTGTGTTCTATACTTCTCATCCATACAAGGATTATCAATGAATTTGCAAATTTCCTAATTGATAATATGCTATCTTTTGAATTTGTTTTCAATTTGCATATTATGAAGAAAATTTTAGGGGTAACCAATGATCTATCTAAAGCATTCAACGGAAGGACCAAGATATTTTGAATGTGATGGCTTTGGTTGAATTATCTAAGGAAACATTGCTGAAACTAAGAGACAATGGATGAGACTCTATCACAACTCAAATTTATTTATTTTGTAACAAACATGATATTGATATTTCTTGTATGGATAACAAATATATAGCATAAGGAAAGTCACAACGTGGAGAACAAATTATAAACCTACATTATTATCATGTTGGTTTGTTTTACACTGTTATTGATATCTTTCTATGTATAATTCGGATTGATATGATTCTAGTGGTATTAGAAAGAAGACTTCTGAATCTTATCAATCCAAATTATACATAAAAAAATATAACCGAAATACTAAGGCTATGTTAATTTGTCTAAATTAGCATCTTCCTGAATTTAGTTATCTTAAAGCAAATATAAAATCCAATGGGTCCACAAAGTTGTCTTCGACCATTCAATGCATTCTTAGACCATTAAGAGCCTATTCTTGACCTTTGAATAGCTTTAGGTAGTTGGGCTTCACTTCCTCTTCTACTTAGATCCTATCGAAGCCCATTTTTACATGTAAACACACCAGAGGTCCAAGTCATCTATTTAAAATATAAATGACCCAAATAATAGTAAATTAACATAAAATAGGATTGTAATTCAAGATTTCAAAACATCTAATTGGACATTATTTGAGTGCATCAAATACCCCCGAACCAGCATATTCCAACTCTTTAGCAATCCATGCATTTGAAAAGAAGAATAATTAAAAAGAATGGGCATGGATTGCTAAAGACTAGCAATATGCTGGTTGTGGGGTATTTGATGGCTTGCTTTATATGTGATATTCTAGCATTTTTACGTTGTTATAACGATGGCTTTGCCCTATGTTATAACATGAAACATTATAAAAAAACTTTGTTGTTTTTTCATTTTTTTATACGATGTCAACATTAGTTTCTAAGATCCTCTTTAAGAAAGTTAATTGTGAGGACTTATCACAAAAGGAAAGTTTTACTAAAAATATCCAAGTGTCATCATTATCTAAAGATCAAAGTAAAGAGGAATAATACATAGAAAGTATGAAAGTTATCACAATCAATACTATTAACATAAATTATCAAAACTCACCCCAACCCAAATAAAACATTGCCCTCAATGTTTGAAAAATCAATCTCCATAGAGAGGATCATCCAAAGGAGTAGACTAAACCTCCAAAGTAAAATTATCCAAAAACGGTTTCACACATTGTCCATTCACTTTAAAAATATCATCATTTATTGTATTCTCAATTTTGAGAGTTCCATAAGGATAAACTGTTTTTACTATGAAGGGACCTGATCAACGTGATCTTAATTTTCCTTGAAAAAGATGAAGCCTAGAGTTGTACAATAAAACTTTTTGAAATAGTGCAAAAGTTTTTCATAAAATGTTTTTATCATGAAAAACCTTCATTCTCTCTGTAAATTTTTGAACTCTCATCAGCATCACGTTGAATTTCCTCTAACTCATTGATTTGAAATTTTCTATTTAAGCTAGCCTTGTTAAAATTAAAATTCAAAGATTTGATTGCCCGATACGTCCTATGTTTCAATTTCACAAGCAAGTGACAAGTTTTTCCAAAAATCAAACAGTAAGGAGACAATCCAATGGGGATCTTAAAAGCAGTACAGTAAGCCCAAAGAATATCACTTAGCCGTAAAGATCAATCTTTACCATATGGATTTACCGTTTTCTACAAAATATTTTTAATTTCCCAATTAGAAATCTCAACTTGTCCACTTGTTTATGGGTGATAGGGGGTAGCTACTTTATGGGTGATGTCATACTTCCTCATTAAAGCCTGAAAAAACTTATTGCTAAAATGTGACCCCCCTCACTTATGATGGCTCAAGGTGTTCTAAACCTTGAAAATATATTTTCTTTTAAAAAGTGCACAACGACTTTGTAGTCATTGGTTTTGCTTGGAACCGCCTCAATCCACTTGGAGACATAATCAAAAACAACTAAAATATAAATATAGTCAAAAGAAGGAGGAAAAGTTCCCATGAAATCAATGCCCCAACAATAAAAAATCTCAACAACCAATATGGGGTTAAGCGGTGTCATATTTCGACGAGATATGGCTCCTAAATTTTAACACCATTCACAAGCTTTGCAAAATTCATGAGCACCTTTGAAAAGAGTCAGCTAGTAAAAAACAAATTGCAAAAGTTTAGTAATGGTCTTTTTAGAGGAAAAGTGACCACCACAAGCTTTAGAATGACAAAAAAAGATGATACTTGTTCAGAATTAGGCACACATCTTCTTATTGCTTGATCTGGACAATACTTAAAGAGATAGGGGCCTTCCTAAAAGAAATCTTTTACCTTGGTGAAGAATCTATTTTTATCTTAGTGAGACCAATGATGGGGAACTTTACCTATCACTAAGAAGTTAGCAATGTCGGCATACCATGGAAGATGTGAGATGGCAAAAAGTTGCTCATCGGGGAATGTGTCATAGATTAGAAATTTTTCCAAAGAATTAGAAAATCTAAATCTCAAAAGATGAGCCCCGACCACATTCTCTACTCCCTTCTTGTCTTTAATTGTGAGATCAAACTCTTGGAGTAGGAGTATCCACCGAAACAATCTAGGCTTTGTATCTTGTTTGCTCAAAAGGTACTTCAAAGTTGCATGATTAGTAAAAATGATAATCTTAGAGCTAAACAAATAGGATCTAAATTTGTCAAGTGCAAATACTACAACAAGAAGTTCTTTTTTAGTGGTGGAGTAGTTCATTTGGGCACTATCTAAAGTTCTACTTGCATAATGAATTACACAAGATTTTTTATCTTTTCTTTTCCCTAAAACAGCCCCAACAGCATAATCACTTGCGTCACACATAATTTTAAAGGGAAGGGTCTAATTTGGGGGCTGCATGATGGGTGCAGAGACTAACACGTTCTTAAGCTTTGTGAAAGCCTTTTCACATGCATCCAACCACTCAAAAGAATGTTCTTTAGATAGAAGATTACATAATGGTCTAAATATCACACTAAAATTCTTGATAACTCTTCTATAAAAACCGGCATGCCTCAAAAAGGACCTAACACCTTTTATGGATTTTGAACTAGGAAAATTAGCAATCAATTCAATTTTTGCCTTGTCCACTTGAATTCCTTGCTGAGAAACAATGTGATCAAGTACTATTCCAATATATACCATAAAATGACACTTTTCCCAATTTAAAACTAGAATTTTCTTTTCACATGTCACCAAAACTTTTTCCAAG
Organism: Saururus chinensis; assembly: GCA_035235625.1. Lineage (NCBI taxonomy): Eukaryota > Viridiplantae > Streptophyta > Magnoliopsida > Piperales > Saururaceae > Saururus > Saururus chinensis. The sequence continues at coordinate 13,678,428 of CP141148.1, forward strand.
TTATCAAGACAGTCATTAAAAGAATCACCAAAAAGAGAGAAATCATCCATAAAAACTTCAAAAATCACTCTACTATGTCACTAAAGATGCTCATCAGGTACCTTTGGAATGTGGCAGGAGCATTACATAATCCAAATATCATCCTTCAATATGCAAAGGTACCAAATGGACATGTAAAGGTCATTTTTTCTTGATCTTCAAGCACAATCTCAATTTGATTGTATCCTAAATAACCACCATGAAAACAATAAAATTTATGACCGGCCACCCTCTCTAGGATTTGGTCCATGAACGGCAAGCGGAAGTAGTCTTTCTTAGTGACGGAATTCAATTTCCTATAATCTATGCACATCCGCTAACCACTGGTGAATCTAGAGGGAATCAACTCAACATTAGCATTCTTCACCATTATCACTCCAGACTTTTTGGGGACAACTTGAGTGTGACCCACCCATGGACTGTCATAAATAGGGTAAATGATACCCACATCCAACAACTTTAGGACCTCTGCTCTCACTACCTCTTTCATATTGGGGTTTAACCTCCATTGCATTTGTCTCACAACTTTTGCATTTTCTTCCATGAAGATCCTATGGGTGCAAATTAAGGGAATAATCCACTTGATATCAGCAATAGTCCACTCAATGACATTCTTGTGATTTCTAAGGACTTCGAGCAACTTGTGCTCTTGCTCATTATCCAACTTTGAAGAAACAACAAAAGGAAATGTCCTTCCCTCACCAAGATAAGCATATTTAAGTTTAGTAAGGAGGGGTTTCATGTAACACTCCGACCCGAAAAACCTGACCCGGACAGGGGTTATTCGGAAAACATAATTGGAGTGTATTAAATAAACAAAAAAATTAAAAAATCGAGATGGACCAGGAACTGTAGACTCTGAGTGCGAGAGTCATAACGTTCTTCTATGCATAGGTCAGAACAAACCAAATTTTATAACTAATTTGGATCAGGCCAACGTTATTGTTCTATTGGTTGCCTACATACGTATTGGATACCATCCCTGACGTTATTCCAATACAATTGGATCTGAACGTAGTTCTGCCTAACACTTAATGCATGCATTAGACATCACAAAATCATATATGATAAAATTTGTATACTTTATATATAAATAATTCATTCGGAGTCTGACAGAAATGTCATAAATCATAAGATTCAATGGAAGCCAATAAATCAACAGAGTCACACATCCTGCTCTAAACAGAGCAGATCAAAACAAAACACCTTTACACATCTCTCTCTATCACTGAGCTGAGACCGAACTCACACCACATATCTTACTCTACCCCAAAGTGAGACTGAACACAAACAAGTCATATAAACACATATTATCACTATTCATAGTAAAACACATGGATCATAACATAGCATACATCCTAATTAGCACATGTAGTTCTATAATTATAACGGGAGGTAAGAAATGCTTACTCCCCTCATGTCCCATGAGGTAGCGGCGGTTGGGGTTTCTTGCACCTTCTGGGTGCCTTCCCTTTCAAATATGGAGATAGCGGATGGAGCCTTCTCAAGGTTCAGCATATTTCTCGCCTTGAGCCGGAAGACAACTAACAAAACTTTTTCATAACTCTGGACTCTTTACATTTTTTGTGCCTGTAAGCAATGAACAGAACCTCCCCTACCTGGAGACACTTTTACCTTATGCGTTCGTGGACGTCAGACATAACTTTCCCTTACTTGGAGATAATTTTTTTCCCTACGCGTCTGTGGACAATGACAAAACTTCCCCTGACACAAACACACCTTTTTCCCTACACCTCCATGGACGATGGACAAAACTTCCCCTTACTCGAAGACACTTTTTCCTTTACGCATTTGCGGACATCAGAAAAAAGTTCCCCTTACCCAAAGACACTTTTTACCCTACGTGTCCATGGACGATGGATTAAACTTCCCCTTACCCGAAGACACTTTTTCCCCTACACCTCAGTGGACGATGAACAAAACTTCCCTTTATTCGGAGACATTTTTTCCTCTATGCGTCCAAAGGCGACGAATAGAATCTTCTCTTGTCCCAGGGCGTTTCTCCCTTATTGAGTTGCTAACTCAAGGAATGGATGCTTCCATTACATAAAACACCCATGAATTAGCTAAGAATGTCTTTTGAACAAAAGAAAATGGACTCAGAACGACTCCTGAAACCCTTCCGAAAGTTTGAATGGAAATGAGTATTTATAGGAGATTTCATGTGAGAATATCAAGGAAAGGAAACACGACGCTTGTGCCACATGGCGCATTCTCATTGAACCATGTTAAAAGGCGGTGTGCACCATCGTGCACGTCTGTATGCTGCGCACAATGACGCCACGCGTTACGGCATGGAGCACGCGTCTGACATGCAGCTTGAGCGTACAACTGTGCGATTGCATGGCATGACTCGGTGCATCGACCCGGCAGCTTGGCTTAGTCGGCTGACATCATCATTTCTTTATTTTATTATTATTTTAATCCAAATACAATTCCAACTTCAAATCGCAGTAACTTCTTATCCCAAAGTCGAAATCGCATGTTCTTGGTACCGATGAACTCGTATTGACAAGGCCTTCAAAACTAGACCCCACTAGGTATCTCACTTTTTTAATGTGGGTCCTTCCAATGTGGCACAAATTTCTCAAGGTTGTAACTTTCATTCCCGACCTCCGTTTTGCGTGTTCTTAGGTTCCTTTCACTTATTACTTCAAGCTCTAACAAAATACGGGAATTCCATTCTTTGAAATGCCCTAAAACTTGATTAAAAATTACAAAATTATCCCTAACCCCTCAGTTTAGGCGTAATCGGAACACGGGATGTCACATTCTTCCCCCTCTTAAACGAATTGCGTCCTCGTAATTCTCCTAAAAATACCTTTCAAAACATAACAAAATGAAAAGAAAATCCGACTGTTAGTTGGATAACAAACATGAATCCAGTTGATTTACAATAGGATTCAAAATCACAATCTAATAAGTTATAATCAGATAACATTATCCGATAACTTATCAAATAAAACTCATAATTCGATATTCTAAACTCATAAAACGAAATCTGATAAATTATAATCGGATTAACCACTCATGAATAGAATCTGGTAATTTATGATGAGACAAAGTACTTTAAACAAAATTTGACTAATTTAAATTCAGATAAATCATATCGTATAGAATCTAATTTTAAGATCGAATAAAATCATTTGATAGAATCCGAGTAAATTAAATCAAAGTAGAGTAGACAGATCAACTTAGAAATTTCTGGAATTAAATCATCTAAGATCACATAATTTGAGATCGGATAACAAAATATGAATATTAATTTCAAAATCAAAAGAAAATTTTGAATCAGGTCAGAGCCATGGCACCGAACGTTGTTCCCCCCGACACTCATGGGGTAGCGAGAGGCTCAGAAAGCAAGGAGCTTTCGCATGATGTTCCCTCCCCATATCCGCATGCCATTACCAATTATTTTTCTTGGTGGGTATCTAGATTGAGTGCTATGATAATCCCAGGTTTTACCTCAAAACTATCCAGAAATTGCACGTATTCAAAATATAATGCAATGCTTTTAAATCATTTCAAAAATATGATATTTTTTCTAAAAACATGGCTAATCAAAATAATTTTAGAATTTAAAACCCCCTACATTGTAGGTTGAGTTAAAATCGAAAATAATGCTAAGCAAAAATAGATGAAAATAATTATGATCTTTTTTAGGAAATCATTTGTTAGAAAAGAATTATTTCAGAAACAATTTGATGTAGAAACATATGCATAAATTATCGGTCCGTTCGAGTGACGAGAAAACTAAAATCATGATACCGAATGGTGTTCCCCTTCAATAGTGTTGGACTTTATTCCAAATAACTATTCGATAGTCTTGGACTTTATAACAGATAACTATCTTTCAAATCCAATGAGAAATTCAAATGAAACATCTTTATTAGAAATCAACATTAAAAATTATTTCACAAAATCATTCAAAAATTAAAACATTAGAATTTAATCATACTCTTTTCACAGAGGAGGCAGAAGAAAACTTTAAATAAATGTGTCACACTTTTAGGTCAAAGTGTACATTCCAGAGCCACATCATACTCAAAATAAATATTTCAAAACAAACTATACTTGAAATTGAAATTCATCTCAATGCATGAGCAAAATCAACATTGGAGTTATCCACTAACCCCCATGTCTCATACTAAGGGCGTTTGATGGTTTCTCCACAGTAAGTCAACTATCCATCAAGATAACTTTACAATTTCAAATCACTATTCGAAACACAAAGGATTTGAATTTAATTTTCATGTCAACTCTACTAGTAGACTCAACCTTAGAGTGGACCACTAATAACGTGTGTCACATACCATGGGTATTTAGTAGTTTCTCTTAGGGATTGCTACTATCTTTGAAAACAATTGAATTTAATTACAACACACCAGCAGAACTAGCCCTAGAGTGATCCACTAATACCTCGTGTCCTATACCATGAGCATTAAATGATTGAATTTAAAGAGTTAGTGCATAAAAAAGTGAAGTTAGAGAATTAATAAAGTTAGAGTCAATTTTTTTTCGTAATGGATTCTTGTCATACGTTACAATCCTCGGTAATGGTGCCAATTTGTTGTTACATCTGAACCAAGACTATGATGTAGTTAAATTTAGAATTTGTTTACTTGTTAATTCTAGTAGACAAGGTTGATCCATAAGGAAAGCATTTTGTAACAAAGAAAATGATTACGAAAAAAATAGAGAGGGAAGATAGAATAGGAAATAAAAGACAATAAAAGAGAAAATGTTAATGCATCGAAAATCCATTTGTAATAAATCTCTAATGTATATTTATTCCAAATGATAACTCAATTAAGATCAAATAAAAAATTTGTCTCAATCAGAAAATCTAACTCTTAAAGTAATATGAAATAGCACAATATTAATTGATTGTATACTAAGCGAAAGCATCAAGTATATAATCACAAGGAATTATAAGCATTCGGTGTGCCTTTTGTCAACACCGAATCAAATAATTGTATAGATTACGAACTCCTTAAGTATGCAAAATCAATTTAAAATGACAAAGAACTTACTTGAATTATCTCTAGCCTTAACTAAGAAGCTTAGAAAACCATTTACAATAAAACTAAAACTAAAAGCTACAAAAAGAAGAAAAGAAAAATAGGAGAAGAGAACTTCAAAGAGGAGGGGATGATGTCTCTCCAACGTCCACCCTCTATTTATAGAAGTAGAAGGGTTGCTTCAAAGGGGAAGGTCTAATCATATCCCTTGATTGCATCCTGATTGATTGGCTACTTCTTTGGCAATGACTAGATTCTAAATTAATTAAATAAATCAATGATTTATTTAGAAAATATGTATCTTTTAGTCTTCCTTTAGTTATCTAATTAGCCTCATTATTTTTCCTTATGTATATCAATCACAACCAGTGAAAAGTTCCTTCATGTGTTGGCCTCGGGTTAATTAACTAGCCGTCATTTTTCATGTCAGATTTGACTCATATATCTTGAGAATTATGAATATTTTACTGAAATAGTTATTGTAACCATGGACTTATTCTTTCTAATACTACCAAAATAATATCAATTCGAAATATACATAGAAAGATATAACAAAAATACAAAGGATGTATCAATCTGTCCAAATCAGCTTCTTCCCAAATTTGGTTCTCTTGAAGCAAATATGAAATAAAGCTGGTCCACAAGGTTGTGTTTTACCATTTAATGCATTCTTAGACGATTAAAAGCCAATTCTTGACCCTTGAATAGCTTTAAATAGTTGGGCTTCACTTTCTCTTCCACTTAGATCCTATCGAAGCCAATTTGGACATGTAAACACAACCGAGGTCCAACTTACATATTCAAAATATAAATTGCCCAAATAAGTAGTGAATTAACACAAAATAAGATTGTAATTCAAGATTTAAAAATATATAATTAAACATTATTTCAGTGCATGAGTGACAATAAGTTTTACTTATTTATTTTATTTGTTAAATCATTCTAGTACTTAATTAATGAAGGCTTTTATGTTTTAGGTATGCGCAATGGAGAGGATTTCATTGTTAGGGGATGTGTGTGCAAGCAAAACGAGGACCATGTTTCCTCTTATTTGTAGGTGGGCATCATATAAAAATTCTAAATTTGATCAGACTCAAGAGGTGTTTTTTAGTGGGAAGGTATATACTAACTTTTCCTTGTCTACAATCAACTATGCTCTTATGTTACGATATATATTTATGTGTAGGTGAAGGTGGTGAAAGGCATAAATGTTGACACAGAGGACAAATAATTCATGGAACTTATTCATGAAGCTGCAAATTTGAAGCCCTTCTCAAGTAGTGAGAGGGTGTCCTTTTCGTAAATTGTGAATCTCACCACACTATCCGATGTTGATGATGATTCAGCAATTTCGTCCACTGATGAGGCCTCCACAAAGGAAATGGGAGAGACAGAGGTGGATGATTCCATAAACAAACGGCATAGGATATTTTGGATAAATGAAGAGTGGATGGGGAGTCTCCTTGTGGTGCACAACCACGGGTTGACACTTCTCATAGGGAGGAGGATAGGAAGGGGAAAAATAAGGTGGGAGATGGGGGTTTGCATAACAATCTGCTGGATATCCTATCTTCCATTAGAAGGATTGAAATTAAAGTTGATAAAATTTCCATAGTCATGAAGGAACTTACTGAGAGGGTAGATGGTATGGAGTCAGTTTCTTTTAACAAGGTAGCAAGAGAAAAGGTAAGAAGTAACTTTGTGGGCATTTTTGAATTACGAAGTAGCCAATAATGTTACATAAATTGAATTGAGCTATAATTATGTGTGTAGGTGTCTGTTATGGAAGAACAATATACAGATGAAATGGATTTTGATATGCCACGTGAAGATGAAGTAATTATACATGATATGAAGTTGAAAACCTATTCAAGGAACATATTTTTTGTCGATTTGGTACTCTTTCTCAACTAGTTATGTATTCCTAGGTGTCACTCATGTTTTAAGGTTTACATGTAGAGTGATTGAAAATGTACCCTTATTAAGAAATTAGCATTTTATAATGATACTTATTTTTTCACTTCATAACTAAATAAGAATATTATTCAGCATCTCTGATTGGATTCTTTATGCATGTGGTGTTTGTTTTGGTATGTTGGGAAGTCTATGCTTGTCTTTCTTCAGTTCCTTTTTTATGATTGTACTTGGATAAAACTAGAACACTAGAAAACAGTGTATTGGAAAACTGGATTACATACTAATGATTTACAATATTTATGTAGAATGTGGCCAAGGAGGAAGAGGTTAAGGGAGAGGAAATGACAAGGCAAGTGAATGACGAAAAGATTGAGGAGGAGGAGGAAAAGGAGGCAGCGGAGGAGGAAAATGTTGAGGAAAAAGAGGAAGAAAATTAGGCGGAGAAGGAGGAAAAGGTGGAGGAAGAGGAGGAGGAAAAGGAGGTTGAGGAGAAGGGAAAAGAGGCGGAGGAGGAGGAAAAGGTGGCAGAAGAGGAGAATGATGGCAGAGGGGATGAGGAATAAGAGGTGGATAAAGAAGGGGGAGGAGTGGAGGAAAGGGAGGTGGATAAGGATGATGGAGGGGCGGAGGAAAAGGAGGAGGATCAAAAAAGGGGGAGGGGTGGACGATAAAGATGAGGAAAAGGAGGAGGAAAATGAGGTTGTTGCACTTGTTGAGAGGTTGATGATGGTGGAAAGAAAGTTGTTGAGATGAGGTACTTGTCTTTTTTATTGAGTTAATATACTTACATATAACCTAAACTAATATTTCCATATTTGCTTTGATTATATGTTGGATTATATATATATATATATATATATATATATATATATATATATATATATATATATATATATCTATGTGTGTGTGTCAAAAAAATATATTCAAATTATTAAGTTTACATAATATATACATATATATGTACCATTTATTTTATATATACATTATTCATATCAAATTTCAAAATTATATTCGGGTTTGAGTTCAAGTTTTATTCAAGCCGATCTGAGTTGAGCTAGTTCGAGCATGGCCAAGCCGGCTTACTCAATGAGCCAGCTCGGTTCGTTCACAACCCTACTAATATGGAATCCTTGCCTCATATTTTTTAAAATTGTAGCTATTCCTAATGGTTTATATTATACATATTTAAAACTTTGAGGTGTGATGTTCCCAATGAAATTCCTGATCAGCTTATCATTATTATCTTATCCATATGCAAGAAGAATCCTAAAGTTGGGTTACCTTCTCAAGATCTTTATTAATTTTATCATTTATTTTATTTGGTGTGAACATAATTCAAGAATTTTTAGGGATCCTCTATGCACAAGTTGAAGCTTCTCGCTCAGTGTGAATTTGAAGTCCAGTCTTGTGTCACTACATCATCTACTTTGTGTTTCATGCTTAGGGTCTATTTGGATTGGTGGAAACGGGAAGAAAGGGAAAGAGAAAGAGAAAGTGAATCCAGGTGAAAGATAAACTAGGAGATTCCTAAATATTTTCCACTGTTTGGTTACACAAATGATGTTAGAGAAAATTGACAGTGACAGGGGTGGTAGCGGTAACGGTGGTGGTGGTTGTGGCGGCGGCGGTGGTGGGGGGTAGTGGCGGTGGTAGCTGCAGTGGTGGTGGTAGCGGTGGCGATGGTGGTGGTGATATTGGTGGTGGTGGCGGCGGCAGCGGCGGTGGCGGTGGTAGTGGTAGTGGTGGTGGCAGTAGCGGTGGTGGCAATGTAGTGGTGGCGGTGGCGGCAATGGTTGTGGTGGTGGCAGCGATGGGGGTGGGGGTGGTGGCAGTGGTGGTGGTAGTAGTAGTAAGACATAAGTGTTTAGTACAATGATTTTGTAAGATCTCTAATCTTAAACTAGTTTTTGTTTCACTTTAATTATCGGTTATCATGAGGTTAACATGTTTTTCTGATTAATTTGGTGGTTTCGCAAATAAATGGTGTTTATGGTGATTTTAATCAAAATCAACTTTTCAATTAGTAGTTTTAAGTTATTTTGAATCGAATGTGAATTTTTGGGATTTTTTTGAATTTTTACTATTTTTTCAAAAAACTAGGGTTTGGCGGGACCCCTCGTGGGCCCCACTGTCAAAATTTGGGTTTTTAGACCAAATGAACCAAGACATCAACACAAGACTTTACAAAAAAATTCATAATTTTTTCAGGTTTTATTAGTGCTCAAATAACTAAATTACCCATTTTTAGCCTATTTTTCTATTCATACCCCACAACTTACCCATACACACCCGAAGAGCTTACTATAAAAGGTCAAACCTGAGTTATTCCCATTTTGGGAATAGGCTGAGAAGGAGAGGTTAGGCCTAATCCCCAATTTGGCCCAGATTAGAAGGTGTTTAAGGCAAGTCCATTCTAATTAAGCACTAAATCCTAACTTTCCTCTTAATCCCTTCTAAATCTACCATTTCCTCTTTTTTTTAATTCATTTTTTAAACATCAAAACTACTGATTTTTACCTCTACTTCAAGCCCTAGCTCTAAAAATTCAATTTTAATGTTCAACAAGCCCTAAATCTAAGTTTTTAATTAGGGTTTTCTATGTTAAATCGGTTTTAATGGAGCTTAATTCAAACTCTATGTCTTTGTAAGGTTTTCAAGAAGGGTGACCATCAAATCCAAGCCTAATCAAGGGATAAGGTAATGGACTTTCAAAATTTCAATCTTCCTATGGTAAAACTCTTGATTTTGTGGTTTATTTTGAATGGAGTTACTTGATTTAGTGTTATAATGACATAATTAGTAAATGGTAATCTTTAATCCCGATTTCATAGGGTTTTATCTTGTTATGATGTGGATTTGCATTTTGGAAGTTATGGTGGACTTTTAATGGCATTTAGGTTGTTAGATGGTAATTTTGAGTTTTATCAATGGAGTTTTGGTTTGAAAATACGAAAGGAAGAAGAAGGTCGAATCTGCCTTGTTGGCATTCGAACGGCCACGCAGGGCATTCGAATGGCAACACTGTAATTTTGGCACATATCCTGTTTAGCCGATCGAACGGCCTTGAAGGGTATTCGAACGGCTACACTGCAAAAATTGACAATTTTATATATGATGCTTATTTTGACATATCTACTTCAAAATATTATTTTTATGTTTATGTGGAGTATTTTGATCTATAATAAGCTAATTGAAAAGCATTCTATTGATGTTAGAAGTTGTGGTATATATATTTAGAGTTATGTAGAATGGCTTGTGGTTGGTTATATGATGTTGGAATTACCATCTTGAAGTTATGAATAGTTGATTCTCTATTGTTAGGTGTATTTTCAATAGGGCTACAGTATACTAATGGGCTGATATGTCATGTTAAGATGTGGTTAATTGATGTGTGAATACTAGTGTTATGTCTTGACTCAAGTATGAAGTAAATGATCTTATATGTGGTTAGCTTGTGGTTAAGCTTTGATTTGAGTTACGATTTTCATGATTCTTCTCCTATAATTTCCGCTGGAATTCATAATTAGATGTAAATGCTCATGTGTAGTGTGATGGTGAGTGAATTACAAGCATGTTGATATGCATTGAGTGAAGTGCTTCTACTATGTGCACAAACACACATGTGGGGTTTAATGATGATGATGAGGTTTGCTATTATGATTATGAATGATGCATGAAGGGCTGATAAGAGCACCTATAATGAATTAGAATTCATGTATGCTTTGCCCACGTATGTACCATGTTGCATGCATCATGAAAATGTATTTCCAATTGAGGTTTTACTGTTGGAATTGATCAGCTATGTGGAACAACCGAAGAGAAACTATTAGACACTTGCGGTATGGGACGCATTATGTCAATGGATAGCTCTAAGGTTCATTGCGCTAGTGCTTAGTTAAATTTGCTTCTATGGTGTCACGAATACTCATGGTATGGGACATGAGGACTAGAGTCGACATAGAAGTAGTTTTACGTGCACACTCCAAGGCGGGTTGAGTCTAGTTAAGTGGATGCAAATGTATTTCCAATTGAGGCTTTATCGAGATTAATCAAATTTGATCAATTTGATGCAATGTGGTGAAATTGCGTGGCGGTTTAATCGGTCTGGCTTAATCGAAACTTGATTGGTCTGAAAGGACATGTTTTAATTTGAGCTCCTTCGTGGAATGAGTGCACTCCCCGGGTTGAGTCTAGTCAAGTTTAGTTGTTTTGAATTGTTAATGCGGTTGAGATTTATTTATTGAGACAGTCGAACCTGGACCCTGAGAATCTAGTATGGTATGCTCTTTGCACCAGCTACCATGTGTTCGTGGGTTTCCTATGTGGGAACTCGGGACTTCTCGCATCGCAAGAGATGTCCCAAAACGAACACCCCTGCTCTAGGTTCTCTTCGTGAGAACGTGACATCCTTGGCTAGGATCGTCTGGAGTGAGCAGCAATTAGGGATTGACAACCCCGAACTTCTTAAATTCTTGTGTAGAATTTGAACCACGACACGCCTACATGGCCTTGTCTGTATTCCCGTCTTCGTGACACTATTTGTGATTACTCCTTGATGGAGGCATTCTTTATATGATGTGATATTATTAAATTCTTGTGTAGAATTTGGACCATGACACGCCTACGTGGCCTTGTCTGTGTTCCCATCTTCATGAAGCTATTTGTGATTACTCCTTGATGGAGGCATTCTTTATATGATGTAATCTTATTAAATTCTTGTGTATAATTTAGACCATGATACGCCTACGTGGTCTTGTCTGTGTTCCCGTCTTCGTGACGCTATTTGTGATTACTCCTTGATAGAGGCATTCTTTATATGATGTGATCTTCTTAAATTCTTGTGTAGAATTTAGTCCATGACACACCTACGTGGCCTTGTCTGTGTTCCCGTCTTCGTGATGCTATTTGTGATTACTCCTTGATGGAGGTTTGAGACTAGTTTATTTTAGAATTAAGCGACTCTCTTTCTTTTCTACTTATTTACTCTTGCTCAAAAGAATATACATACTCTGTAATTCTGTTAGATCGCCCGTATTTAGGGTTAAGTCTTCCGCTAAACCGTATCTCAATTTTTCCTCGTCGGCTTGACCAGCCCCTGAACCGGGTTCGGCTTGGGCAGATTTTCTCCCAAAATCCATGGGTTGATGGGTGGAAAATATTTTGGCCAAATTTTCATCCATTTTCTCTCATTTTTCACTCTAGTTTTTCTTTCCCCGTTACACCAAACAATGGAAACTAGGAAATTTTAAGAATATTCCTTTCCTTTCCCCTGCTTTCTACCAATCCAAACAAACCGTTAATGAGTTTCCTTTCTTAATGAATAGATGACAATGCAATTGTTGAAGGGTATTTCTCTTTTGTTTTGTCTCCTGGGTGGGGTTTCAAGTTTAATAATATTTACTTATAAAAAAACAATGATACTATCATAAATGCTAAAAATTAACATCTTGACACCAATTAGTCGATAAATTATTTCAAGATTTGGATTTGAATTTAAGTATTTCGGGCAGTTACACATCATGAGGATTATTATGTTTGAGATTCCTATTATCATTTTGTTGGATTGAATATGTTATTATTCTTATTATCGCCGGAGTTATCATTAGTGCATGGTTTAGGAAGTAAACTATTTTTCAAAATTACTTCTTAAGGCTTGCAAAGATACCCTGTGCCTAATATGTACTTTTCTCGTATATATAAAGAGACCTAGGGGTCATCGGAAGCTATTTAAGTGGTCCGCAGTTTGTCCATGTACTATATGACCGATGAGTTATTCAAGAAAACATCTGATTGATTCATGGTTGAGAGAAGTAGCTTTCTTTTGCATTATCTTTTTCTTTTTTTTTGAATAACCCAATGCATTATCTGTAACTTCATAAATATGGGGAAACATTCACGCGGAGTTCGGGTCTCTTTCATGGACAGCTTTGGTGTGAAATCTGTGAGATTTTGTCAACTTTTGTGTAAGGAGAAAATGTAGGAGTGGACTATAGGAAAGCAAACGAAAGCAAGACAGGAAAAACAGTGGACTGGTTTCAAGCGAAAAAAACAAGTAATCAGAAGGGAAAAGTGAAGAAAAGGAAGCTTGTCAACATGGCTGATTTATCCCCACATTTTTCTCTAGATATAGATGCACAAAGTAATATATAACAGCAATGTATTCTAATCATACTGGTCGGTGTGAAACAGTTGGGAGTAAAGTTAATGTTGACTTGGGTAGTTTCTAGACTCTTGCCAAAAGAAAAAAAGCTGGTTTCATACCAGTGTATTTTGCAAGAAAACTAACTTTAATTTATACTTGCAGCGACGTGTCATTGAAGTATTAATTTTTCAATGGGATGCCCTGATCTCCACGTTAATGGCATTGGATGTTCTCATTGATGAGATAACTGATCATTCTAAAAAATGGGGCAAGGAGAGTGGATTAGGTTCCTAACGAATTTAGCTCTATTTTTTTAAACAAATGAGGAGTTTTTGTCAGTACTCCTTATTTTAGTCAGCCTACCCTGTTTATATTCAGTTGGTATATACAAAACTATAGATATTTATTGAAGGTAGTGAGCTAGTTAAAAAGGGAGCAGGAGACCTCATTCTTTTTTGGATATCGCCAAAAAATGCTACCTACAGTCGTAGTCAGACCAACGATTGCTTGCTGCATCTCGGTTATAGTGAAAGCATAAAACCTGCCTATCGAGAAATTATTCATTTTTATTAGTTGTCATGTGAAATTTATTCTTATTTTTATTGGGGCAAGCAATCTTCAAGAGAATATAATATTATAATATAATATATAGTAAATTGGTGTATTATAGAAATTTTAAATTCTAACTATTGGGCCGTGTTGGATAGGATTAATCCCTAATTTACCTTTTTTGACTCATCCTGACTCCCCCGGAAGCCAAATATATTTAATTTATAATCCCTATTTTTTAGAATAGGATTAAGCCCTATTTTATCTTTTTTGACTCATCCTAACCCCCCAAAAGCCAAATATATTTAATTTATAATCCCTATTTTTAATAAGAAGGTCTTGCCAGAGTTGTGGTGGCAAGCTTTTTTCATTTTTTAAGGTATATTAATTTTAACTTTATTATATATATATTACACTCTAAACTTGTATTTGTGTATTCTTTACATAGTTAGAAAGCTCTTGACAGGCTCTTTAAAGCAAGATCTCACATGACTATATTTTCTTGAATATTTTTATAAGCCCCACATATATAGCACATTTTTTAATAATATTTTTTTATATTTTTATAATATATATATATATATATATTTAAATTTATATATTTTAATACCCTTAAAAAAGTTTTCAAAAGCTCTATCAAATGAGACCCACCCCTAAACTAGTCCTAAATATAAATAGTGTGCTCCACAATATAAATTCTTTTAACAATAATGTCTTCGCTGATTTATAATATAATATTCAGCCTATGGAATCTAAATTCACAGAACTTGTGTGTATAATTTATGATCATTATGATCATTAAAAAAGTGTAAGATAACCATAACACAAAAAAGAGACCTTTGTTCAATAAATATTTTATTTCTAATTTATTTCACTTGATCTTATCTAATACTCCCTCCGTCCAATGTTAATAACTCTATTTAAAATAATAATAATTTTTTATTAAATAGTAAAACCCACATCTAAGAAATAGAAAAATAAACTTATGATACTCATTTATATGTACTCAACTACTTAATTAGAAAAAATAAAGTTATTAATATAAAACAAATTTTTGTACTAAATGCAGATATTAATCTAAGATGAAGAGAATATGTACTAACACACATAATTTATGTACATTCTTGCTATATTATTAATATATGTTAACACATATAGAAAGTATTCTGGCTTAATGCTAATCTGTGCAAGTATAATTGTCGTAGTTTTTAAGGATCGATAGCTACTGTAAATTGATGGTAAATTTTAGACCAACGGTTCTCTAGAGAACACTTGGAAATTACTTAATAATTTTTCCAACCAATAAAGCCTAAGTGTATGAAGCATTACTCTAAGAACAAGTAATAAGAAGGAAAAAGTGAAAAAATGGAAGATTGTCAACATGGCTGATTTATCCCCACATTTTTCTCCAGATAAAGATTGCACAAAGTAATATATAACAGCGATGCATTCTAATCATACTGGTCGGTGTGAAACAGCCGGGAGCAAAGTTCATGTTGACTTGAGTAGTTTCTAGACTCTTGCCAAAAGAAAAATGTTTGTTTCCATACCAGTGCATTTTGCAAGAACACTAACTTTAATTTATACGTGAAGCAACGTGTCATTGAAGTATTAATTTTTCAATGTGATGTCCTGATCTCCACATAAATGGGATTAGATGTCTCATTGATGAGATGACGACTGATCATTCACAAAAATGGGGCAAGGAGAGTGGATTAGGTTCCTAACGAATACAGCTCTATTTTTTTTTAAAATGAGGAGTTTGTCAGTGCTCGTTATTTTAATCAACTTACCCGGCTTATATTCAGTCGGTATATACAAGACTAGAGATTTTTATTAACTATGTCAAGGGAGTAGGTATATTCAAGATTATAAATATTAAAAATTATGTTATAAGAGGAGGCAGGACACTTTTCATCCTTTTTAGATATAGCCAAAAAGTACTACCTACCGTAGTCACACCAAGGATTGCTTGCTGCAACTTGGTCATAGTGAAAGCCTGCCTATCTAGAAATTATTCATTATTAATGGGTGTCATGTGAAATTTATTCTTCTTTTACTAGGGCGAACAATCTTCAAAACCAACTGACATATATAATATTATATTATAATATAAAGCAAATTAGTGTATTATAGAGCTTTTAAATTTTAACTATTTGATCTATATTTTATAGCATTAATTACTATTTTACCTTATTTAACTCATCCTAACTCCCTAAAATGCCAAATATATATTTTAGTAGTGGTAATATCTTTCTATTTTTTAGGGTATGCTGATTTTAACTTTATAATTTATATATTACATTATGAACTTAAATTCGTGCATTCTTTGTATAGTTATAAAGCTCTCAATGAGCTTCTTAAATTAAGATCTCACATGATTATCTTTTTTCGAACTTTGCTATAGGCCCCACATATATAACAAACTTCTTAATAATATTTTTTTATATTTTTATATATTATACATATTCGAATTTGTATGTTTGTAATGCCTTTAGAAAAGCCCCGAAGAGCTCTATCAAATGAGACCTGCCCTTTAATTAGTATTAAATATGAATAGCGTGCTCTATGATATATGTAAAGTCTTTCGACACTATTGCCTTCACTGACTTATGACATAATATTTAGCTTATGACATAATATTTAGCTTATGAAATTTGGATTAATATTGAACTTGTGTGTATATTCAATGATCATTGTAATCTTCAAAGCAATTTATTTTAACCATAGACTTTTGTTCAATATATATTTTATTTCTAATTAATGTTATTTGATCTTATCTAATACTTCCTCCGTCTAATATTAAAATCTCTATTTTAAAAAATAATAATTTTTTATTAAATACCACAACTAAGATAAAGAAAAATAAACTTATGATATCTTTTTTATGTACCCAATCACTTAAATTGAACGAAATGAAGCTATCAATATGGAATAAATATTTACCAAATAGAGATATTAATCTAAGATGGAGGCTGTATGTATTAACACATATAATTTGTGTACATTCTTGCTATATTATTAATATATGTTAACATATTTTGAAAGTATTCTTAATCAACGCTACTGTAAATTGATAGTAAATTTTAGATTAACGGTTCCTGTAGTAAATTCTAGAGAACACTTGGAAATTGCTCAATAATTTTTCTAACCAATAAAGCCTAAGTGTATGAAGCATTATTCTAAGAACTATTAAGAATGTCATGACAAGTGGCATGGAGATCCCCGAATGACATTATAAAGAATGATTTTAGGTCTTGGAGTTGCCAAGTGTCTTACAGTAGCTTGCCTCCGTACAATTTCTTCCAGAATGGTCCGTACTGTTATTGTTTATTTTGATATGTATTTATAGCCACACCTCAAAGTCCCAATCATGGATACCCTCTATAATCTTAATATTATTATTTTATAAAAATTAGCAAACCTGAGTAATATTATTTAATGTTATGGACTAATAGAGGCGGTGGGTGTGTGATTGAACTCGCCTATTTCTATTGTACGTCGTAAAAGTAAAATTTAATGTGGTAATGCAATCCTTTGGCATGCGTTTAATTAGAGGAGGCAGGTGGATATGATTTAAATTAAGTTCCTTTTTGGGTAATATGGGCTTTCGGATTAAAATATGACGGCTTGTGATGTCCAAATGACATGCATGATGGCATAAGCCCAGATATATAGTAATGGTTTCATTATTTTATATTAAGAGTTTTTTTCATATTACCTAGCTCGATATACAAATATTTTATATTATTTGAATTTTAACACTTAATTCCATATGACCTGGTTTAGGATAAATATACCCTTAGGTCAAATTTAAACCTACAGCCAAACTTTTATCTCATTATTAGTGAAAATTACCGACAATGACACAAATTTGTATAAGTAAAATCAAAACACTCAATATACAGAAAATAAATCACCCATTAAAGTTGATCGATAGAAAGTAAAAAATTTATCCTTCCCAATCTTGTATTCCAGAAAATAAACCAAAACAGAACCACCTCCCGGTTTCAACCCAAAAACTAGTAGAAAATGGGGTCAAAGAAAGCCACTTTAGTGCTTGCTAAATTGCAACAAATAGATTGTTTTGGCAATCTGAAAAATTGGGTTGCGTTTAGAACGGATTGAAGGACTTCGAAGACTTGCACCAAATGGGGATTGAATGCTGCAAAAAGAAAGGATTGTTGGGAGTACAGCGATTCAGAATGAAATTGGGTAGAGTACATCAACTTTGTATAACTCGCAAGACTTTTGAGAATGCGAGAACAAGAGGACGGCTCCCATTAAACGGACAAAAAATCTCATGCTCCGTATGACACGTGTCCAACACTTAATCCATATCGCATATACGATAACTCAATATGTAAATAAAACATATTTTTGATAATATGATAGGTATTCTTTAATCCATATCTTTGATAGGTATTCTTTGATATTCTCTATATCGCATATACGATAACACGATATTCGCCATAGCGTATTATCGCTAACACGATATGTCACCATAGCGTATTATCGATAACACGATATGCCACCATAATGTATTATTGATAACACGATATGCTAACAATGCATGCTATTGATAATAAAATATATTACGATATCCTCTATATTGCATATATGATAATATGATATTCACCAAAGCGTGTTATCGATAACACGATATTTGCTATAGCGTATTATCAATAACATGAGCTTCGCAATAGCGTATTATCGATAACACGATATGCCAACAAGATGTGTTATTTATTTTTCTTTAGATCTCATATACTATAATGATATTCGTCATAGCATATTATCAATAACACGATATTCGCCATAACGTGTTATTGATAACACGATATGCCAACAAGATGTGTGATTAATTTTTCTCTATATCGCATATACAATAATACGATATTCGTCATAGTGTATTATCGATAACACAACATGCAACCATAGCATATTATCGATAACACGATATGTAACCATAACATATTATCAATAACAGGATATGCAACCATAGCGTGTTATTAATAACACGATATTCACCAATATTTATTATTTATACAATTTTTCATTACGTCAAGGATAAAAACCTCTAAGATTGTGTACATGCTTACATAAGATGTTCTACATAGTAAAACTTGTATATAAAAAATCATACTAGAGTTCCTCTTTGTACAATAGGGTAGGAGGCTATCATAGCTATTCTATAATGTCCTTTATTGGTATTTACATCATTCTTTATTCTTATATAACCATATTCTCCTTAGATAGTCCCTCAAGATTCATTTTTTGAGTTACAATATCATATTGATCTCCTTTTGTAATGATAAATAGTTTGTGGTTCAAAATTTTTAGACGAAAGTTAGAGAAGAACAATCGCCGATGAAGTTAAGAAGGCTGACAATCGCCGAATAAAAATTAAAATTTGTTGTTGATGAAAACCGCGAGGTGAAAATCACAAATCGTCTTTGAGCTCCGATCTCCTCTTTGTTTATGCTTGGTCACAACTAGTTTACACAATTTTTAACCCAAACATTATCAAAAGGGTATTTTGGTCTATTTTTTTAAAATATTGTGTAAACCCAGGTTCTATGGAATGCTTTTTACAAAATCAGAGAATATAAAATATATGTATCTTAAGTCAGGTAATATAAAAAAAACTCTTATATCAAATACAATCTCTTAAAACTACGAAAAATTATATGAAAATTAGTTAGTAGTGGTATGCATAGTCGGGCACTCTACTAGGCAATAAGACAGAAGTGACAAGAAGTCCAAAATCCAATTAGGTTGATACACATATATGTAATAAGTTGTTATAGCGGAATTGAGGAAGCACAAAATTTTGGAGGGTAACAAGGGTTTTTTCAACATGATATAACTCCAACGAGGAGAAAGCATCCACAGTGACAATAAGCCCAGGTAAGAAATAAAAAACAGTGGGCACTATGA